>JAVQJD010004922.1:0-19807 GCA_036023655.1 Nannoperca australis
TATATATAAATATATACACACACATATATAAATACACACACACACACACACATATATATATATACACACATATATATAAATATATATATATATATACACATACACACACATATATATATATACACACACACACACACACAGCTAAAACAGAGTATCATCTCTGGAGTCGCTTTGTTAATGAATAACAATGGAAGGAATAAATTGGAAATATGCATCAACAGTTTCAAGCGTTGTTTATTCTTTATAAAACAGCATTTCTCAAGTCAAGGCCTTCAAAGTCCTGCAAGAGATGATTACATTAGCAGTTACTACAATATTGCATGCATTCATTTACTTTTGGAATGAGCCATGTGCAAAAAGCACCACGGAGGACGGGAAGTGCAATAGTGAGTTTCCTTCGCTTGTGTTAAAGGACAGATGTGGAATGTGCAAAGTGATGGTCAAAAATCATGTATTGAGAAAGTCTCCCATCCTCCATATTTCCACATTTCTTTTTTGTCCGTGTATTCATATGACTTACACCAACAGTATAATAGAATCACTGAGATTAAAGCCCCATCAATCAGCTTTTTGTGTCTCCACACTGTACTGTCAGGAAATACATGGTTAGTTGTTGAAGTGCACAATGTAAAATCAGTAGACTACAGGATCCTACTCTCGCTCAGGTCACACAATCTTGTGGAATTTAAACAGGCCTATTTAACCAAACTTCATGCTTCCTATTCCACTTCACCAACTCAATGTTTCTGAAAAAACCTGTATTTCATGATATTCAGAGATGTAGGGCATGGTTGCAAATAATCCATTGTCTGATTCATTATGAGTTGGGCATGACAAGCCCTGCTTTGCCCCACAAAGGAAAGCTAAAGCCTAATAAATCCCTGTGTAGTCCACCTTTATAATCCCCTCTATGTCTGATTTTGGAAAAATACGGCTGATTAGTTAAATGGCTTCAGATAAACGGGATCCAAAGAAACAAGTCAGCCCAAATGTATTCTTTTTCTTTGTCTCGAATATGGTTTTACTATGTTATGCAACCATTACTTGGAGGTTATTTGAAGTAAAGCTCTGACACAAACACGCAATAGTTTCAAGCCGATAGCCATGTAAAGTGATTATTTAACCGAAAAGAGAAAGAGCTTGTCATATTTAAAAATAAAGTTTTATGCAGAATGAGTAACTGAAATAGTTAAAAAATTCCCATGCAGCTGCAGGCAGATCACCAAAACTCTATAAACGGCATCACAGTGATGTAGTGTTTTCTCACAGCAGAGCTGATAGCACAAGCTACGAATGGTCGCTAAAAGGGTTACGTCAAGAAATCATTTCTAAAAGTGTAAACATACTAACACGACTACATACGAAGGATTTTTGACAACTCCCAAATTTGATCAGAATCTGCTGCAATCTTTTGAAAATCCAGATGCACGTACAAACAGAGGGGCAGTCACATATTCTAAAGGTTTCTACAGCTCATTACTTGTGTTTGCTGTCTATTTAAACATACTGCTGGTCATTTGTTCGATGTATGTTTAACACTGTAACAGTATTTTCTCAGAGTTCACTGTAGTCACTGACATTTCTAGATTTTCAAAGGAATAAAACTCTCCGGTTTTCATTGCAGACTATATTTTCTCTTTTATTTACTGAGGCATATAGTGATAAGAGTACAAGGCCAAAGTATAATTCAAATATTTAAAATCAACTCTTTGGCTGACTGGTCGCTAGTTTTATAATATTGGTTGTTCAACACCTTTGAGTATTGAAATAATATCTCATCTTTGGAGTTTTGCTAAATACAACTTTCTATATATAATTTCTCTAGAACAATCCAGTATATTGTATCAAAATCTACAAAGAGTAACACGTTTCCATCAAAGAATAAACGGCAAAGCACTTGAAACAAATAAGGTTCACCTGATCTCCCATTAGATGCAGCCTCCAAAATGTACTGTGCTATATATAAAGTGCGTATCCTCTTCTCTAGTCAAAGTAAAGTGACAGTTCACCCTTCTAGAAATGCTAGTTTTTATCAAATATAAAGCACATGCACAAACAGAATGGAATGTTTTTAAGGCCACACAGTAAAAAAATATAGCCATGAAGAAATATGTATAAATGTATGAGCTATACGGTCAGCACTTTTAAAGGTAATTATATAAAGATATACTGCAGAAGCTTTGGTTGAAAAACACCCTGACTACCCCCGTCTGAACAATATACAACAATGTAAGCGTTCAGGTGAAATATAAAATGTGAGTGTCCTATAAGTTTAAAGGTAAACAATCACTTGTCTATTAAGACGTAAAATGATGGCAGTGTCAATTTAAGACATGAAGTATCAATAAGAGGGATTGGGATGGTTTAACTGCCCGCCTCAGTGAATCCAGTCACCTCTACATGAGCCTGGTTTTTACCAGGCAGAGTAACCTGCATAATAAAGATGCTGGTGAACTGGCATCATGTTTGTACAGTGCAGTGCAGTTCAGCTGCATGTTTGTTCCAATGGGTGGCATGATAAGGCTTTAGTGCTGAATGTGTGCTTGTGTTGTGCGCTGGTTGCATTGCATCGAGATTATGAAGGGTCAGAGGTCCTCTAACTGGATTTCTTCTGGTCACTGGTGCTTGTGGGTCTCGACTTGTTTAACACTACGGTGGCCTGAAAACAGAGAGAAAAGAGGAAGACAGTTCATTTGACTGTATACTGCATCAAGTGTTTCTTGCAACATTGGCCGTTTGTCTTTGTTGTGGTTAATTCACTGAAACCTCTGAGCCACATCGATAATATTTTTTTTATGTGCCAGGAAAAGTGGGGTCGATCAATTCAAACCACTTTTGGTTTCGTGTAAGTATGAGCAGTGAACTTGAGAACGATCTCTAAACGGCCTCTGAGGGCTTACACACTCTCTATTTGTGCTCTGTTGATGTTGGAACTAGCTCATCCATTTTCCATTTTGTCTTTTTTATAATTAAAAGCTCCACATATCGGTTTCAATTCAAATACAGGAACACAGAATTTAATGAGTAAATGTTATGTGAGAGGGGTTTCAATAGTTAAAGTCACACTGAAATGGAAGTTAGCTTCTGTAATGATACGTATTTGTGGGTTTAGTTACTATTGGTATCTAAATAAAATCTATAACATAAGTATGGATCGCTCTAAGTTGCTGTGGGTTAGCTGTAGGGAGATATGGCGCTGAAGATGACAGTTGGCCTCCGCACATACCTCCCTCACCTGCGCTGTTAGACCAGGAGGAGGGTAAGGGTTAATTAACAAATTAGACCTCAAATTAGGCCTCTAGGTTCAGTTTTCACAGGTTCCCTGTGTGCTTTTTTATGATCGTTGGGATTAGTTAGTTAGTTGAGTCAGTTTGTCAAGCGTCTTGCAGGCTGACTCCAATTGGATGATACGTGCTACCTGGCATACTCCAACAGGAGTGCTTGTCAGATGGTCTGAAACCTCCTCTTTCCACACCTCGTCAATGTCAGTATTGGTGGGGCTGTCAACCTTTTAAAACGGTTTGTTTGAGCCCAAAAGCACCACTAAAGAGGGCTCAGATTGTGGACACAGAAGTTGGCTAGCAAACCACATGGTTAACCTGGGATTTCAAGCAGCGACATGACTACTGGCCTTTTTGTGATGACAACACATTCTTGCTAGCTACTCTCAGTCTAAATTAACCTGACATGGGCCAAGGAAAATCAGGAAAATAATAGCCTTTGCTTGTTTGTTAACTTTGCCTTGTTCCCTTGTGTTTCTCAAGTTTACAGAGCATATTTTTGTTGTTGAATGTGACGTGACTCTAAACTAAAATGGAACTTGGTTTTTGGCAGGTAAGTCAAAAGCTATATTATCCTGTAGGATGGCATTTTTTTCCCTTCCCAACATCAATTGCTCCCTCTAGTGACTTTTATAGGTATTTTTATAAAAAAAAGAAAAAAAAGAAGCTATAATGACGTAACTAAAACATCTGACCACTGCCACCGGCCCCCATTATTCTCACCTGCTCCAGCACCACACCCGCAGCCTGGTCGATGGCTCCTCCAACAGTCCGGTACCGACCAGAGTAGCGGATGAAGACCCACGTCAGCATTGACATCATGACCACACCCAGAGTACAGTCACACACCAAGGCGAAGGTAGACAGGCCAACAAAGAGCAACACGCCTGACAGCACGTAGAGGAGGCACACCAGGACAAACAGCACCGCGGGTGTCCGGAAGGCGCTGAAGAGATTTTTGGACTTTTACAGCAAAGAGAAAAACAGATGCTTAAGAACACTTTTTTAAATCGTATCATTGCCAAAAACATACTACAATTAGAACCATTGTGGCAAAACAGTTTGGGTTTGTCTAATAAATGGACAACAACTATAGCATTTTACAAACTCTAAAAAACACTAAGAATATATCAAGTGTTTTTTAAAAATTTTTTATACACGGTTCAGATGTTTATTTTAAAAAAACAATTCTTTAAAACAAGCAAAAACGTTAAATCATCTTTGTGGAAAAGTCTCTTACTGCATTGTGCTTGATGAATGACTGCCACGTTTCCTCCAGCTCATTTTTCAGCTGTGCTTGGTAACGGCCACAAAACTCCTGTCCGCCCATCTTCTTGGTCAAGGAGAAGGTGCGAAGAGCCTCTCGGAAGAAAAAGCGATGCTTTTCCTCCAGAGATTCGGGAGACACATAGGGCAAGTCTCCCCCACACACCTGAAGGAGGAACACAGTTTGAAGTCAAGATTCCAGGAACACTACCGGTCACTTCTTGTTAGAATATAACATGATTATCAGTCCTTCCTCTGTTGACAAAAAACAAATGAGTACATTATGAAAACGCCGCTCTTATAGTGTATTCCACGTCACACAGTGCCAACAGTGATCAGCCAGAGTGAAGATGTGTAGTTAGTGCACTGTCTTTGTAAGTGAACCCACCTTCTCCATGCTCTTGTTATACTGAGCTTTAGCTGTTGCCAGGGCTGCGAGGTTATTGGCCTCTGCTGTAGCCTGGTGAGACAAATAGGCATATGTTAAATGTACTGAGCGAAAAAACTAACAAATGATCCATGCCCCTTGTTAACTTGTGCTCATCCTGCACGTACCATGAGCATAGTCTTTGGCTGTGGCAAGTCTTCTCCCTGGTAAATCTTGATGTAAGCCTGGTAAGACAATAATTACATTATTAGATAATGGAAAAACTGGTTTGGGTTTGGCAGGAAACCTCAGATGGAGAAAATGTTACCTTGAAGTACTCCAGCAGGCCGCGGCAAGTGACTTTGTTCCCGTTTATTTCTTTCTCAGCCAGACGATCGGGGTGCAGCAGTTTAGGAATCAGGCTCCGCAGCTGCTCTCTGAACTCCGGGGCCACATCTGACAAATAAACATATCAAAACTTCCTGCTAAATACCAACCTTAAAGAAGGCAGAATAATATGGAAAATGGGGGAATGATACCATTAAGTTGTCCCTTAAAAGCAGGGTTGGTGGCAACGTTCAACCCAGGGTGAGGTAGCAAGAAGCAGGAAATGTTGGTGAAGCATGAATGAATGTGCTCCCTCACTGTTTGCAGCTCCTCGTGTTGGGCCTCCTTTACCTTTAAAAATCAATGCAATGGTAAGGTGAAATCCCTAACTCAGTACTTAAGATGAGCTAAATGTATTCATTATATTCTACTGAATCAACAAGACGGAATCTGTACCTGTAACCGTTTATCCAGGAATTCACTGCCTCCTTTAAACCCGTAGGTATATTCATAAGGAAAGCTCCAGTCTCTGATTAGGAACATCAAAGACTGTAGGAGGAAAAGAGAAAGCATTTTTTATCAAACAGAACAAAAACAATCAGATACATGTCCAACATCAGCAACGATAAATCAAAT
The DNA here is from genome assembly GCA_036023655.1 of Nannoperca australis. Lineage (NCBI taxonomy): Eukaryota > Metazoa > Chordata > Actinopteri > Centrarchiformes > Percichthyidae > Nannoperca > Nannoperca australis. Next base: position 5,878 of record JAVQJD010004922.1, read on the forward strand.
CTTGCGGTTTCTCTTACCTGAAAGGGCTTCAGAAAGATCTCATCCATGGCAAGACGACCATACTCTGTGAACAGCTGTGAGGAGGAGGAGGCAGCCAACACGCAAAATAAATAGTGAGGTGTTAAAATCTGGAGAGCACCTAATGTTAAACAGTGAATTTTACTAAAACAGCCTTCTGGCACATGCAGAAAAGCTTCATTAAGATGAAATCATTTAGTCTCAACTACTTCTCTCTTAGGTGGACATTGTCAAACATGTTTCAGTTACCACATCAAAGCAGGTGTTTTGCATCAGAATACCTGCTGACATCATCAGGTTGACTTGTCATTAATGTAAACAGACCTGTAGCTGCTGCAGATCGTCCTCTTGTATGTTCTGTGACAGATTGTAGATCTACAAAGGAGAAACTGTGTAAGCAAACATCACAAGAATATTAAATCTGTGATAATCAGAGGAGATCAGTCACCTGTATTGAGCTGGTCATGGTGCTGAGGGCAAAGATGGTGGCACAGTCCTTCACGGTGGACTGGGTATCAAAGGCTCCCTGAGTGTCCATCAACACTACCGCCACCTACGGGAGCAGAGAGACAAGTACGGTACATGACATGAACACTGGGTGTCACTAGAGTCCTACCTGCTGAAAAGCCGTTTCATTTTTGTTTAAATTGAACAAATCCTTCAAGATATGAACAAATAAAAACAGAAGCTAAACAAAATTCCATCACACATGAAATTGATTAAGTAAATTACAGGACACATTGTGGATCGTGTGGAGGTATATGTCTCCATTCACTCACATAAGAGCAAAACCTCTCTCTTTTTGGAGCAACACTATCTAACATGCAGGGCTACAACTGTTTTTATGAATTAATTCTGTTTGTTTATAATGATATAAAACAAAGAAAAAAAAGGAAAATAATAACATTCAAGAAGCTGGAACCACAAACTATTTGACATTTTTACTTGATTAACGTCTTAACCAATTAATTGATTTTGAAAATTGTTGTTGACGCATCTCCTGTAGATCAACAATCCAATTGTTATTTTCTGCACTACAAACATGTAAGTTAGACTAAAAGATGAGAGAATGAAGTTACAGTGATGAAGTGAAGAGGTCAATAAGACAACAGGGAATGAATTTTGAGGAAACAAAAATCAGATAATGACCCAAGCAAAATGAGACCGTACATAGACATTATTTGATATAATTATCAACTCAAAGTTTGTTTCTTGATTTTACTGCAGTTTTTCAGTTAAAATCCCATAAGACACATACGCATACATACAATACCTAAATAAACTAATAAGTGGCGCGTGTACCTCTGACCCGTCAGTCTTTTGGACAGGGAAAACTTCACTCCAGAGCTGGATGCCTGTAGTCTCTGGTTCTGAACCGCCTCTCCAAGAAAATCCAGTCAGCGGTTCATCATTCAGACCCAGCCAGTTTTCATTACCCTGCAGAAATACAAATGACACTTTCATGATCCGTCAGGGGCAGGCTGGGACTTTTTCTGAAATGTAAACATGCCTTGTCAGATACATCCCATTACCCTGAAAAATATAGCAGCAGAGATTTTGCCCTGAATTGTTTTTAGAAACTCGTATGCAGTTCTGCATTATTTACAACATAAACAAGTGAAATGTAGACCTCAGTCAGGTCATAATTATCTCCACAGTTAGATTTTCTTTTCACTGCACTGACAAAAAGATTAGAGTTTGGCCTGATGGTGGCACTACAGCAAAGGTAATGGAAGTTACCAAAATCATTGGGATTAATCAATGACATCTAAATCATCTCTTTCTAACTGAAAGATCCCGTTACAAAGCGACTCACCTTTCTGTACATGTAACGGAGCATGAAATCAAGCAGGAAGCTTTTGCCCTTTCTGAAGGCTCCGGCCACTGACAGCACCACCACATGTTTGTCTCGGACCTCAGGAGCCAACAGAACCCGAGCCAAAGCCTCTGTGTCCAAAGCAAAGGAGTGATCCTTCTTGGACACTGTGATGACTTGAACTGGGCCTGGTTCACTCCTCATCCTTAAGAGGTACTGGTCACTGTGGAGATCACAAACAAAAACATCAGGTTGATATTATTATTATTATTATTATAATATGCTATTGTTATGGATTTATCCATCCATTTTTTTATGAATTAACTTGTTCAAGGTGACAACTAACAGTCCACAGACAAATATCACAATCACATTTGAGAAACTGGGAATTGTGAATGTTTGATGTTTTTTCTTGATAAATGACTATTAATCGATGAAAAATGGTTGGATAATAATATTAACTAAACGAGATCATCAACCATTTGCTGGTTACAGTTTCACGCATGTGAAGAGATGCTTGTTTTCTGTATTATTGTTTTTTGTTGGCTAGTCACAAGCAATTCTAAGACAGTGTTTAAGCTCTTGTGAGTTAATGAAGTTATCAATGAATGGTCTAATGGAAAGATATTATTCTGAGCCACTGCAGTGCATAAAATGTTTCCATGTCTGCCCATCACCTGAACAAAAAACAGTCAAAAGAAATTGATCACAAGAAATCTAATCAGCAGATTAATCATTAATGACAATAGCTATTAGTTATAGGCCTAAAGGACTAATTCCTTCAAGCTCACTCTGCTATGCCATGCAACAGATTTTCTTTCCAGCTTCACTAAGATGATATTTTGATGACAATCATGCCCCAAGCTGTTTACTCGATAACTACCATTTCACCCGGCCTAATGAAAAATCAGACATGCACTGATCCTTCCTTTCATCAGACCCAAGATTAATCTCTGTGTAAAGCTGACTGTGGGATGCTCGTATGGGTGTCATGTTGCTTTGCCTCCAGCTAGTGGAATCTGCATGTTCTACAATACACTGTTCATTTTAGCTGCTTCAATGGCCTTCATTGTGGTTACTTTCTGAGGAGGATGTTCTTTCCCATGATGAGTAAAGACAGGGACGTGCTTTCATAACAGCTTATCTATGGTTATATTACCCAAGCTTACTTTCTTCTTTCAAAAAAAAATCTCAACACCTCAAGGGTGTGGCGTTCGGCAGAAGCATACCAGGCATTTGTGAGCAGTGAACGTGTTGCAGCGAGTTAATGCTATAAAACAAAACTTTCTACAGCTATGAGACCATACCATATTTTGTAATATGGCTGCGCTTTGTTCTGAGCTAGTTGGGCTTCAGATGCACTAAACTGAACGGTACCGCCTCTATAATTAGCATTGCTTGATCTTTGTAACTGCCACTGACAGCCACGTTAACTACGCTGGCACTACTTGGACCAGTACAGCTAAGCTAAACAGACCTCTAACGTTAAGCTAACTATTGATATATTAGAGAAACTGCTAACTAAAGCCTATAACTAATTACGGACTTTTTACTAGCCAACGGCTGTAGCTAATAGTCTGTATGTACTCAAACAAAAACAATAAAGCTAACGCGTGTTAGCTGTCACAGGAAACGACTGTAAAGAAATAACGATGAAGTAATGTGTATAGCCTGAATTAGCTTAAAAATAAAGTATTTCCTAGCTTTAGCCTCCGTTTGACAGTGTACTGTTACCTTTGATGTCTTCAAACGGCTTCAACACAATCTCATAAGAGTTGAGACACAACTGAAAGGTGAGCCTTTTTTACACTGACTTCAAAACAAATTAGAACTTTCTTCCACCACGAAACTCACAAACTTCCGTCTTCAGACCGCGCAAAGTCCTATGGGAAATGTTGTTTTGCTGTGTTGCCTTCTAGTATTTTAGTCTGTCCATGAACTACGTTACCCAACGCATCTCAAGTCTGCCTCGTGGCTATGGGGAATGTAGTATATTATGTAAAAGTTACGAGTGCGGAACTACTAAAATAAAAATATTTTTAACTACCGGATAAGTAATGTAAAACAAGATGCAACAACAATGCAACCAAAACGTAACTGAAGTGTTGCATGAACATATAAAAACAGGCTATTTTAATTCACAAGAAGAGCATGACAGATTTTATTGAAAATACATACAATTTAAAACAGAAATTCAGTGTGTGCCCTGAAATGTAAAGTGATTTAAATGGCAGTGAGTTCATCTTACATTTTAATTCGAAATTCCAGTCAAACTATTCCTAATTGAAGACAACTTAATTTAGCTTACGACATCATATGAGGTTTTCAAATTCATAGAAAACTAAAAGACATTCAGTAACATAGCATGATGTACACAAAATCAACTCTAGCAAAAGTGATCTAAAGAATGACAAATTGGAAGTACTTATGTTATTGTAATTGAGTAGTTCTTTCCCAATTTTTCAGTGCAATCTACAATTGCAACTGCATTATAAATTAAGTATATTTTAATAAGGCATTTAGAAAGGCACCATTTGCAGCATGGGCTACAGTAACAGTGTTAAGAGGCAAGATATTCGATTATGTTTGTTTTGAGTGTTTTGTTTCATTATAAAATAACCTGAAAAGCTTCTCATAAAGAAAAAGACATTCATTTTTAAATGGTAATAGTGTGGATGTGAGTCAGTGCGCTGCTTAGTGTATTCCTCAAGAACAATTTTCTTGCGCAGGTTTCATTTTTATGCTATATATCTTACTTTAACTTGCAAAACATCTTAATCAAAAAACAGTATTTCTGTTTGAGTTGGACGAACTCCTTCCACCCCTGAGAATGATCTTAATTTGTATAAAATCACAGTGGAAAACCTCAAAACGTATTGTATTGAAGACAATACTCTATTAATACTATTCTCTGTTTTAAAATCTCAAGAGTATAATCTTGTCCATATTGTTCAGTGTAACATTACACTCTCAAGTCTGTGTCCAGGTTTTTCACCTATGCTATGGTATGGTGGTAAATTCAGCTTCTGCATTGAAAGTGCCTGAATACATGGGAAGTAATGTGATCCATAATCTTGTTAGTCCATCAAAAAGTTGATCTATATTTTCACCTAACTAAAAAACAATACACAAGCCTTAGGGCAGTGTCAACGTCTCAGGAAGAAGCAGCCGATTTGCCAAACATCATCATTACCTCATCCATTATTAATTAAGACTTTAAAACATAAATCCCCATTTATGTTGGTTCGTTGAAGTATTTGCTTACAACCGGGTGAAGCGTTGCATCCGTTGTGCTTATTAAATGGCATATAATGTCAATATCCGCCACCTGCTAGGTCCAGCAGTGACCCAGCAGCCTCCTGGGCCTCTGCGTCGAGCTGAAGGATCTCCACAGTCTCCAGGTCCAACTCTGTGTCACCCGGCAGCACCAGGTACTGGTACTGGTGCGACTGGTAATAGTGTAACTCGATGTACCCGCTGTCTGACAGGGGGTCCTTCTCCATCTCCTCGCTGACCTCGTCCTGCTGATATTCCATCAACTCCATGGTGACAAGCTCCTCGTGATCCGGGGTCAAAGGGCATGGTGGGTTTTCAGAAAAAGTTTGGTTGTCATTGGTGAAGATTTGGGGTGAGGACGTGGAGAGGAGGAGGGTGTGAGAAAGAGGATCTGCATGAGGGAAAACACAATAAACGTTGGAAAATGCATCACGGCGGTCAAGCAGAATAGGACACATTAATATTAATAACTTGTTTTCATACAGGCTGGTTGAACCACTTGTTCGATTCTTCAGTGAGCCTGTGACGCCCATATAGCGCTCAGGCACGTATTTCAAACGAGGGGACATAAAGAGGACTAAGCTAGGCTATTGCTGGGTTGCCAAGGTAATAGAAGGTTGTTGCCATGACAACAGAACACAAACACAGGAACAATGTTGCATGCTGAGAAAGCTGTAGAGGGGGAGAAAAGCCGAAGGTAATAAAAGTGTCACAGAGAGCTGTTACAAAATAAAGAAAATATTGTAGACAAAAAGAAATTCACAAAGGGTCAAATATGTAAGTTCTTGCGCTAATTAAGTGACATGAGCCTGCTGTGAGCCTCATAATCATCATCATCATCATCATCACCTGAGATTTCCAAAGAGTCACACACTGCAGGAACTCCAAATTCAGCTCCTTCCAGCCTGCACACAACACGACAAGATAGTTAGACAATGACATAAATATAGTTTCCTTTTTGTTCGTTTAAAATACATCTGAGTAAAAGTGTGTCATTAAAATGTAAAATTATTCAGAAACACCTCACCCACTGCAGGCAAATTATATTTTATTGCTCTGGTTAGAAAGCAAACCAGAAGAATGTAGAATCTAATCAACACAGGAAATCTTAAAAAAATGAAAATAGGGAAAGATGCCCATTGCAGTTTGCAAGAGACTGAGGAAAAGTCTTCAAATTGCATGTTTGGTCCAATCAATATTTTAAATATTCACTATATTCAATGAAAACTATGAAAAGCAGAACATTCTTACATTTGAGAAGCTGGTGCCCGTTTTTGTTTGGCATTTTTTTCTCAGAAAAGTGACTTAAACGATTATTAATAACGTTGTTAATTAATCGTATCACCACTAACACTTAGTATTGACTTTTTGTCAGTTATTTGACTATTATCTACTCCTCTTCTGGTAATCAATTGTTTTAGTCACCAAGTAAATTTAGTAAAACCTTTTTCGCTACGTCCAACTTCCAGCTTCACAGATGTAAGGAGCTGCTTGCTTTTCATTTATTTCGTACTGAACACGTCTGGCAGCTGCTCAGATGAAAAAAGCAATTTTTAACTTTACAGAGTTAAAGATTAATTAAAAAAAGATTAACTCGTAGTGAAAACAGTTGTTTTCTGTGCTATGTTGCACATACAGTGTGATTATACTCACAGTGCAGGCTTGTTTAACAGATTGCGGTTGGTGCTGTGATAACTGTGGGTCTTCTTAAGCACCTCGAGCAGCACGGGCCGATACTCGGGACAGACGCACCACAGCGATCCTTTCCCCACTGACTGAAACAAATATACCAAACCACTTGAAACATTCAAACTGTAGCGGCCCGTGCAAAGATGTTAGTCTTAAACAACATGGACACATTAGACCGTTAAACAACAATAATAATGCAACTGAAGCAGCACATCTGGATTCAGTGTGTTGCTCAAGGACATTTAATTGGAATGGATGCTTTCAGATATGGAAGCTTGAACCTCTGTCCTTTAATTTAAGCCCAATCTTTTTACTCGCTACATGACCTGGTTGCTCTTATTGTAAAGTAATCACCTGGCTCTTGTCCCTCTGAATGCGGCGGAAGCTCTTGCTCAGGGACAGGTTGTGTCTGACAGAGTTCCTCCAGCCTCCGGAGGCTGTCCTGTAGTAGGGGAAATTGTTCACAATCCATTCGTAGATGTCCTTCACTGGAAGCCTCTTGTCAAGTGAATCTTCCAACGCCATGAAAATCAGACTACTGAAGGAGTACGGCGGCTTGGACGAGGCCGGAGGAAGTGGTTGTGTAGGCGCAGAGGACTCTAGCTGAGGCAGTGGTGTCATCTTGGGAAGGGGCTGCAGCGGGAGCAGGTTGCCTCTCTGATGCAGCCAGCTGAGGCAGGTCAGGTCATCTTGGTCAGACACGTTTGCCGGGTTGAGGCACTGTATGTTTTGTCCTTCGAGGCACTGAGACGCAGTGCAGTGTGAAAGGGGGGAGAAAGAGCGAATAGACTCTGCTGTTGCTGGAGAAAGCGAGGTAGGGGATGGCGGGAATGAAATAGGCGAAAGTGGGAGTGAAACACAGCCATTTGAGCTGGTCTGTTGCGGCGAGGAGGAGAACGGCATGGCCCCCTCGAACGTGGTGGGACATGGTGAGGAGAGTGGCAGTGTGTGAGAGCTATTCTCCATCTCTCTCCCAGGAGGAAACTTCCAGGGTCATTCAGCTGTACCACTGCTGAAACATGTCACAGAAATCAAAGGTATTGCTTTAAGGAATGATTAATGTAATCTGATGAAAAGTGACTGTTCTAAAGCCTGAAGTCAAGTTTTATTTAAAACATAAAACTCCCAAAACACTTTCTTCCAGAGTGGATAGAAAAGCAATATATGTAATTTGTAAAGAGTACACAGAAATACTTTTACTTTGTTTTTAAGGAATAATAAACCACATTTTAAAAACTACAATTCAAAACAAAAGCAATAATTCAAGCACACAGGCTAACTCCAGCTTCATTTCAACTCCAAAGTTTTATACTAAAAGAGCTGATGGCAAATAATGGAGAAAAGAAAAAAAGCTCAACAGCTTGATCCAGTTAAATGTTACCTCTCGTTCCCCTCTGATGAGCATCCACTTAACGTTCAAAGTCCACTACATGTAGTGCACTCTTTACTCTCGGTCCCATCTCCAGTTTTAATAAACAGCGAACAGGTGCGGGTCACTTACAAAGTCGTTGTTGCTCGTAGCTATAATGTTGCACAGCAAGACTACTGAAGGTGCGGTGGCATCGATTACATTATACATACTTATTATACAATAACATACTTACTGCGTGTAAAATCAATCATTTATAACGCCCTGAAACTCTGAATGTGATGCCACATGGCTCTACAACGCTGCTCAGTAGGCAAATGGCGGAACAATATAAAGTTTCATTTAGTCAAGAAAGCCGCCTTTTCCTCTCACAGGTAACCCACTCGCTGATATTAGCGAGTGCTTCAGATGCATAATATTAACGAGATACTCACCAATTCACCAAAACGATAACTCTGGCGGAATATGGGGCCCCTTAAACGTCCCAAAAGACGTAGTTCGTAGAGTTAAAGGTGAAATCCTGGTGCTAAAAACGGGTATCAGAGTTGGACCCCTCTCGCTCCGCGTTCTGTTGCCGTCTGAGGTTTCCATGGAAACGAAAAGGACGCTTTGCAGGGCGCGTTCCCAGGCGCGTTCATGAACCAACACACCAGCCGACAGTGGGGAGACAGATAAGGAGCCACAACACTGACAGTTACATTTGGCATCGAAAAGAAAATTTGACTAGCACATTCAGGGCTTTCATGAGTTCACCTGGAACTCCCAGACCGCCGCTGATTGCTCACATTCCACCATGGATGTATTAGCAAAGGTTAAAGCTTGTTCCGGCGAACCTCTGCAGGTTTGAGATGATGCCAAAGGCCTCAGAGGACAGCGGGTTCAGTGACATTCTCTCCTTAGTATGCAGACTTTATGTCAATCACGCTCTCTTGTCTCCATAGACAGTACTCATATCCAACAGGGTAGTACTGTGTAAAAAATTGCCAGGGGCAAAAGTATTTAGATTTTTTACTTAATGATCACAGTGTGGGTCTGCAGTTAAAAATGCACTTTAATGTTGTAGCAAGTCAAGTTGGGGCCAATCCTAACTTATTTATGTTGACCCACTTATGGGTGGTTTAATCAATAAAAGGCCCTTTTCACAAGCTAATGATTTGTGTTTATACGTTGAAGTATAAAGTAGCATAACATGAAGACACTGAAGTATTAGTGAAGGTTATTTTACTTGAGTATAGTAGAGTTGTGGATAATGTACTTTCCACCACCAAATATAGCCTACAGTGGCTACTTTTACAGTATGAGCTTACTATTATGTCTGGCAAGTAACACCATACACTGCACTAATAATCTACCTTGGAGAACAACTGTATAACATTTATCGGTCTCAGTCATAGGCTGTAGGCCAAACGCTGAGGTCTGGCACAATCTTTAGAAATAAAATCTTATGAATTGACATAAACCTGTACTTTTTTGACAGAGATAAATCAGACAACAAATACAGAAATACCTTCTCTGTGGAACTTTTTGCATAGAACAAAATAAAATAAGAAACTGTTCAAATTGAATGCACAAAGCTAAATATATTTATTTTTTCTCTACAAAAAGTCCAAACATCATCATGCTTTGTCAAATGCAGATAAATAAAATCCAGAAATCACCAGAAAAGGGGAGATAATACAACATTACCATACCAGAAAAGTGGCACTCGAATCATGTGTGTAATGTGCATTTCGGTCTGTGTGGTGCTTACCATGTGGTGTAAATACTGGAAAGCATGTCCAGGGACATGATATAAAAGGAAACTTGAACTTAATGAAAGCCCTTGTTTTTAAAGTTAGGTGGCTAAAAGTAAGCATTTGTCAGTGTTACTGTACACCCACGGTGGAAAACAACAGTCTTCCAATGAGACATTTTCTGTGTCACAACTTGGGTTAGATCAATGAAACCATTGCATTATGAACATGTCAATATGACAACCTCAACACATGCTGCAATTCAACACCGTCTATATATGTTTCGAGTTTACTGACAAAAGAGCATATAAAGGCAGGTGTACAAACACTCAACAGCCACATTTTCTTGAGTCCAATACACATGGACTTCAGGTTATTGAATGCCTCATGGTCACCTGACCAAGTGAGAGGTTAACCAATATATAATGACCGGCTGGAATACTGCAGTAGCTACAGTAATATAAAGGCGGAATTGAGGTTTGGCACCTGATCCTGTTCCCATGGAGTCCGAGGAGAGAGAGGGAAGGATCTTCATTTTCAGTGATCGGACCTGCGAAGATAGCAACATATTTAAACCTGCAATTCAGGCCAACATAATAATATGCAAGTTAAAAAACAGACTTGATTATAGGAAAGGTTCAACATTTTGGGAAAAATAGTCTTACTTACTTTCTTGCCAAGACTTAGTAAGAAGATTGATACCACTCTCATATCTGTGCTGTAAATATGTTAGCATAGTTTAGTACAAAGACTGAATGGGGGGGAGACATGACTATGCTAACTAGCTGCAGCTTCATATTTATTGCACAGACATGAGAGTCGTACTGATCTTTTCATTTCACTCTTGCCAAGAAAGTTGATAAGTATATCGCCCTAAATGTTACACTATTCCTTTAAAAATATATAGTACCAGTATAGTAATATGGTACCATATATAGATACATTGGTAATTGTTACGGTATTATAGTAACAAAATGTAATATACTGTAATAATGAAACATTTGTCAATGGTGAATATGTATTGTGTACATCACAGTGTATTTATCACTTAGTGGTTGCACTGCACCCGAGGGTTTACACACCGTATTATATTTTACATACAGTTACTGATTTCATTTTTGTGTATTAGCTGCCTTTTTATTTGTGCAATCTGCACGTTTGTTTCTTTATTATTCTATTTTTAAATACCCCAGGAGAGAACAATTGAAATGGAAAAGAATTAACATATGCCACACTGAACAAACTAAATACTGCTGTTGATAGGCATATTCATAACTTTGATCTAAGAATTGCTTGTGTGGTATTACATAATAGATAAATATATTACAGTTTTGTCAGATGGTATGTTAAATTTTTTGATGCAGAAAACTTCAGAACTGCATTCTACCCAGATTGTACACAGTTTTGTTCGTACACAGGCTCTATGAATATCCAGTTTATCTACTGATTCAGATATAAAATACTTAAATATAGTGAATCATAGTCAATAAGGACTCAAAATACATACAATGAAGAACATAAGGGCACACGAGGACCAGGCAAGGGCCACAAAATAACCATCACTGCCAAACAGTAAGCCACCCAACAGTGTGAAGATCATCCTAGAAGAGAGGCATAAACAAAACAAAAAATACAGCAACATAAATGTGTAATGCAAATAACATGGACCAAGTTACAATTTAAAATGCCTTACAAACATAGCTTTTAACCACTGAGCTGAATCACAATCAGTGTATCATTTTGTAGGTTTATATAAAGTAATACAAAGTTGGAGCCATGGTCTAAAACTTACCATCACATTGCTTTGTCAGTAAAATATAATCATATGATTATTATGTATAGCATGACATTTATTTACCCAACATATTTGTATCCACTGTAGGCAATAAGATCGAAGGTTGAGAGATCGCTGTGTACTGTCAGCAGGTACAAACTCAACAACATCACCAAGACCTCGATGATGACCCACACAAGGGCGGTGCTGGCACACAGTCCAAGAACCTCTGGACTGAACCTTCGCACAAAGACAATAAACACTCCTTATTTAACTTATTTAATACAAACATATTTACTGTGAGCCATGAAATAAATAACATGAAGAAGAATTACTCGCCTTTTCTGAATGCCGAGGGCCATTCCAGCAAGTAAAATGTAGGTAATGAAAGCCATTGCTGCAAGAGAAAAAGTACACTTAATACATTACACGCGCAGCCTAAAACACTCTGCTGTTGATCAGTTTGTATTTATAGAAAAGTTACTTGGTATATAAAGATCAGGTGCATTCACGTCCTGTCTTGGAGTCAGTGGAGTGTCCCGGTGGTAACGAACTTCCCAATCCTGCCAAGAACACACAAATACAGTATGAATCATCCTTTTATATGTACTATATATACTGTATTTATATTTATTAAGCGTAGTGCTCTTTTTTCACCTGAAGGTCTTATAGATGGAACAACTGGGCTTACGTTTAACAGTAAAATGGTTTAGACAATCACTATATGTGAGTTAATTTCGACTTGATGAGATTGAAGCTCAATGATAAATTTGGGGGTAGATGAACAATTTTATGAGAGAATGTAGTAAAAAGTGAAACACTACACAGCTAAATTCGATGTATTGGGCAGGTTTGTTCTGCAGGTTTGGTTTGGTTTGCTTAAAAGCATACAAGCTTGCTTAAAAGCTAGCAATATTAGATATTAGTTTTACTGTCAACAAATTGCACGAAAAGACCAAAACCAACAATACATCAGTATTTCTCTCATACCTCTCAGTACCTCTCCGTGGTACCCAGAAGCCCATTTGTTCCAAATAAAGATGCAAATGTTTAAAAATGGGTCACAAAAGTAGAGTTTCAATCTTCTTAAAAAGGCAGAATAATTTCCTAAAATACAGAGTTTTTCACAAACATTATTTAAACAGGAGTAAATTGTTTGTTGGGGACTAATTTCAGCTATGGGAGAAGGGCAGTGTATGTAGGATGTACTCAAAATAAACTAGAGTGTGACATGGTCATGGTAATGAAGGAACACAGTGTGGCTCACTGATGTGTTTTTTTTATAGTTTATGAGAACAGATGCACAAAGGAATAAGTTATATCAAGCATTAGCTACACTGTGTAGTTTGTTCATTATCAGGGCACAGAATGTTTGGTGCGGTGACTTAATTTACAATCTAAATAAGTGTGTGGGAAACTGAACTGAGCTCAATGGGCTTTTATACAAGCACTGGTAATCACAGAATTATGATGTTATTAAATAAAGCTGGAGTAGTGATTAAGTGGCTGAATATCTTGTTTGCATGGTTTCAGTGTGATAAGTGATCATAAATATGATACCCGAGAAAATGATCAAGCAGCCTTTAACGATAAAGTGTTTCGTGACGTCCTGTGCGTTGATGTGGGACAAAGTCTGCTGGGATGAATGGCTCTGATTACCTGATGTGTATAAGGAAACATGAGGATCATAAGTTTCTTCACTACATATCTGGTGTCGACGGCAAAGAAGTATTTCAACTTGTTCACAGACATGAATCTGCTGATCTGAAAAGCAAAGGAAGAGCAAACATTAACTTAACAGATCTACAGTCTGCCAAATTAATAAACACAGTTGAGTCATAGTCATTTATAAGACAGCTGTGTCTGCCCTGAGGATTGTGCATCAGTTTGGCTGGAAACCCAGTCCACATACTTTGAATCACCTGCGTATCAATCAATCAAGTTGCCAATCCAGTAAAACAACACCAGGTTTATTTACATGCCATCTGTTGCTGTTGTACTATATTGCTTTATGTTCTCCTTCCTCCTGCTCTCTCTCTCCTGCACCCCCCCCCCTTCTTTCAACCCAACCGGTCGAGGCAGATGACCGCCCACCTGGAGCCTGGTTCTGCTCGAGGTTTCTACCTGTTAAAAGGGAGTTTTCCTTGCCATTGTCGCCTAGTGCTGCTCATGGTGGGAACGTTGGGTCTTTGTGTGGAAGTTGGTCTCGACCGGCTCCATGTGATTGAGCCCTGAGATAACTTTGTTATGATATG
>JAVQJD010004927.1:0-24345 GCA_036023655.1 Nannoperca australis
AATAAGAAGAAGAACCACCATCAAACGGGGACCAAACATGGGACTATTTGACACAGTGTTGGAGGCGGGGCCACGTTCATTTCTATAAAAGTGGCACAGAAGTGGCACAAAAATAGCAAGTTGGCGAACTAAATCAAGCGGCGGACGAATGCGCTTTTAGCCAGATCATGAAGAACGGGACTTATTATAAACCACACATTGAATTTGACCTTTCATTGACCTGACTTATGATCATGAGTTAGAATACTGAAAAATCATCAAATTCAGTTGAAAGAGTATAAATCACAATGTCAAGTTGAAGTAAATGAAAGAAAGACGTCACTATGACTTATCGATCACATCCTTTTTTACAGTGTAGCTGCACAAATTAGCTCTGAGTTGATGATGTGACACTGGAGAACTACAGTCTTCAGAATGAGAATTAACACAAAATTTGCACATATTATCATAATCCTTTTATGTCTCTCCCTCTCTCTCTCTTATTTTTCATTTAGTCTCCTTATTACTCCAATCCAGTGTCACTATGAGTCCACGATGAACTATTACTGTAGCTAAAAGGCAACATCTCCAAAACCACTGAATTGGTTTTGCTGCAGATAACAGCTATATGGCATTAGTGATTTTGAGAGATAAAAACATTTATGTGATATACAGTGTACATATATATACACAAAATGTATTAAAAAGGAAAAAAAGCCAATGAAGAGTTGGAGGATTACAGAAGAGTGACTGAGGCTGTTGCTCTGCTCTGCGGTGAGTCACAGGCAGATATTGAGTAACTGACAGTCCCAATAGAGTTATAAAGTGCACTGAAAACTCTGAATACCTTTAAACAAGACTGGATTACTGATGAAGCTTTCAATGAAATTTATTACAGACATGGATGTCCCCTCAAGATGAATTGTAATAAATCCCGGTAATCCTTTAGCTTTTCCTCTAGCCATCATCAGGTCAAAATTTCTATTTGTCCATTATCTATTTGGGTTAAATACTTGGAAAACTAAGAACATTACCATCATTTAGCCATCATTAGTTAGCATTTAGCTCAAAGCTACAGGCACTCACTGCACTATACTTGGCTGTTGGTACTTGACATTTGTAAAATACTCAGTCCTGTGTTGTTACTGAGGTCACATATAAAAGATTAAAAAAATAAAATAAAACTATATAAAAAGAAATAAATATACATATAAAAACCATTTCTGAGCTCCCATCAAAATAGTCTGTTATTATTATAATAATAATTATATATAATATTATATTTCCCAAAAATTGTTTTATACATGATGGTGTAAATAATGATACTAATGTCAAAGCCTTCTGTGGACTACAATCATAATAATACAATAAATATTAATTTTATTAAATAATAATAATAATACATATTTAAATATGTTATAAATTATCTTTAAAAATGTTTTTTGTTAAAAAATACTGGAATCTGCCCCTACTATGCAATCCTAAAATCCCCAAATTCTCAGAAAAAATGCAGATGACATGATTTCAGTGACCTCAGTAGTAGCTACTTCCCTGGCTACGGACTTATTTCATTCAACAAGCAAAAAGTATAGTTCAGTACTCAGTGTTATATCTAAGAATAATTTCTAACGTATATAATATATTCCTTAAATAAGAGTATTACTTGCTGTGTCTCTCCACCATTCACTCACTTTGTCTCTCCACCCTGAAATCGATATCCATTTCTTGAAATGGAATGCATGGGGGATTAAAGTGCTCATTAAAAGCAATGATGCCAGACTCCAGGGCAGATTTGCAGAAACATCCTCCATCTTAGCCTCCATGTTTAGAAATAAAGTCACACACTCACACACATTAGAGACATAAAGGCTTATATACATGTGTTTTCAAGGTCCTGCGTTCCTCTGACACAGAGAATCTCCCCTAAACGCCATCGCCATCGCCATCGCCAAAGACCTACTGTACATTTTCTATCACACAGCCACAAACACACACACCTTCTCCTTCCGTCCCGCCCCTCCCAGCTACTACTGGTGGGTAACAACGTCATGCTACTGCTGCCTGGCAACACCTCTTCACTGGAGGACGAAAAGGGCTTAATTGTTTTTCTGCCATTCACAGTGGCCGTCTCAAGGTCCCTCCCTCTAAGGAGACGAGGACACTGTTCTTTTCTGTGTGCATCTGTGTTTGTGCAAACTTGTGTGTGCATGTGAGGCAAGACAGCACAGTATTGAATTAAACAATCGTGGTTGACCCCTGGGCACAGGAGGGGATGCAGATTTTCATAGGTCTCCATTAAAGATCTATGAGGTTAGGTCAGCTCACTTTTGTCTCCTGCATCTCTGGAACTTTTTTTTTTGAAAAAGAGAGAAATGAAAAGACAGACAGATACATGGAGGAGGAGATGAAGACCCAGTGGGCAAAAGTCCATCATTGTCACAATTTAAGTGTCCAATCACGAAGCACTACTTCACTCGTGTCCTGCTAGCTCCAACTTGGCTGCAGATCAATAAAATGTCACCTATCACCAGAAGCGTGGTCTCTCATTTTAAACCTGAAGACAGCATATCTTTAGCTCAACCACCCGGCATATATTTATCTTACCCACTCTCTCTCACACTCTCTGACTTTTATTTCCCCTGAAGGTATTAGTGGTTTCAAAGCAATGTTCTCATCCTCCTTCTATTCTTTACACTCCAGTGACCCTCCCAGTTGACCCTGTATACAGTACAGTAATGACTGTCCTATCAAATCAGAGGGCTATATAACACACAAACAGCTTAGTTAACACACACATATGCTCTTATTATGTGCGCGCGCACACACACACACACACACACACACACACACACACACACACATAAAAGACACACACAACAGCAAAGCAGTGGAGTGAGGACAGAGACACTTTTGTACTTGAAACCAATTGCACCATCAGGATCAGAGCAGATAAAATGAGGTCCGGGAAAAAGAAATAAAAATGCCACTCCATTTTTAAACCTTTAATATAACAGCCACAGCCTCCCTTTTATTCTCAAGGCCTGTACATTGGAGAGATGGTAAGAATGCACCTTATCTTCTCTCAGAACCCTGGCACTCTTTTGTGCTCGTTTTCGTTGGCCTCAGAAAGAAACTGGTGTCTCTGAAAATGGTGCTCAGTGTCTGACTCTTTCACCTCCATTTATAGGAGCATTATTACTCATTATGCAGGGGTTGGAGGAGCAGAGAACAGTACTGCATGTGTTGCTTAGTTCACTCACTCTGTGTGAAAGTACGTTAATGTATGATCAAAATATTTCAACACATTAAACTAAGATTAACGTGTTTATGATGAATTACGGATCAATAAAGCAATTGTGCAAAATGTTTTTGTAAACTAGTTGTGAAAGATCTTCTGAAAGCTCATGTTGTAAACACTGTTGGGTGATTTATGGGAAGGTGTGTTATCACAGCACAACTAAAAAATCTGAGAAAATTGCGACCTTGCGTAAAAATCATGGAAAACAAATATTTTCACGCCAGGTGTTATGCTCGAGCTGCACTGTTGCACATGCTGGAGACGTTTTGACTGTTAATGCTACTAACTCTATTTCTATATATATCTCAGTATTATAAAATATTAATTAAAAACAAACCTACGCTGATTAAATGGCAGGGATTTCACCGAACCATCCAAACAAAAGCAGCAACCGTAGACACCAAAACAGACTTTCTAGTAATAGTTACTGCACATTGTGTAATGATTAAAGGTCATTGTTTTCACCCTTGAGTTAACCAACTGAAGCTTTCCACAAGAATAGTTTAATTTGTGCTAAGGGAGCTAATTAAAAAATGGGAAAAAAACAAAAAACATAAGCTTTAGCCCCAAAAGTGGTTACAGTAATAAGATTTATAATAGCTTTCCCCCCCCAAAAAAATCTGATACTGTCTAGTATAAAATGAAAGCCCTGTAGTGTTTGTTTGCTTCATTTGAGTAAACTGTATTGCAGAACTAAAGAATGCTGGAAGAGTTTGTTGTATCTACAATATCAGTGTTGAGGAGTAATTTTAGCCTTAATGGACTTGTGGGCTTGGATAATTAAGGGTTTAAACAAATGATTGATGGCGTGTTCTGCTTCCTTTGTTATCTTAGAAAAGAGGCATTTTTACAGGAAACTCAGTGGAAGGACAGGATTCAGAGCACACTGTTTTGTACCTGGGGAGATAAAGATCAAAGCAAAAAGAAAACTCTGGCAGAGAGTCAGAGAGCAGCATTAAAACCTCCAGCAAAGTTCAAGCTCTTATAACAAACTAAACATTTATTTTGGACTGTTTGACAGGCCTGATTTTAGATTTGGCCTAAAGGAAGCAAACCCTAAAGACCACGGTGGGTTGTCTTTTACTTTCTTTTGAATCATTACACAGTGATCTGTTCCTACACACAGAGAGGGAATGATTGGTCTTCTGTTCTTACAAAGTGACTGTAGCAGCTTGTTTGCTTGTGGGAAGGCATGCAGAGTGAACTACATACAAAAATTCAATACACGTTTGAACCAGGGAAAATGTATTGAGGAATGATTTGAAAGTTGAATATGTTCATTAGCCTGACTAAACCCTTTCGAAGAGAGAAAGCACTTTAAACATTACTAGTTTTGATAAGACCTGACAACAAACCTGAACTCTGTAAAAAGACAAATAATGCCTCCATCCCATAAGAAAACGTAAAAGCTTTTCACTGATTTATGGTAGCAGTTAGAGGCATAAGCAACTTTTTAGGCTGTCATCATAATGCAATGTTCTGAATAATGATACATGCTGCTGGCTGTAAGCACTGGTTCTGCTACATCTGCTTCAGATCAATTGAGAATGAAATCACACGAATCAAGACAATCACAGAGTTTAGGGCATACTTTGATACGTGGCTTTCAAACACCATGTTGTTGTGAGTGAAGCCAGAAGTCAAAAAAGTGTCATGACATTGACTGGTATTCTTTTTTATTTTATTTTTTTGGAAAAATGCCAAACACTCACCATTTCCTGTTTCCTGATTTCCTTTGCTTCACTTTATTGTAAATTGAATATCTTTTGGGTTTGGGCTGTTTGTGAGACATCTGAAATCCTCGCCTTGGGCTCAAGGACATTTTGATGGGTTGTTTTCCCTGTTTTCTAATATTTAAAATGTTAAAATATGCATTTCTTTTCAACAGCTGACTAGTAGTAACAGTTTAATCAATAATAAAAGTATATTGTAGTTGCAGCCCTACCTAAGAACATTAGCTCCTGAATGCTATCTTAGCCATAATAAGGCCATTAGTAGTAAACACTTACAGATACATCTGTAATAATATCAATTATTTAATAAATTCAGTTGATGAAGGATATGTTGTTCTAGACGTGTATCTCAGCCAGTAATTACAAGAAATTGCAACAAAAAAATGTCAAAAATATATTTAATGTAATATAGAAACTTCTTCGTTTTCATTACACAGTTTGTCCACCAAAGAGCACTGACAAGATTATTTTGACCCTAACTGTCTCAAATGTCACAACAGCACATATCTTTAATAACAAATTCCTTATTAACAAAATGTAGGTGATCTTTTAAGGAATCTGAGGGATCAAAATTGTTGTCAGATTTATTTAAACTCTCAAAAATTTATATTGGTAATGACCCCAAAACAACAGAGGCAACTTAACAGAACAAACAGAACAAAACACATACATATATAACCACACACACACACACACACACACAGCTGGAAGACACAACAGCAGCAGCATTTAAATCACATGGAAAGATGAACAAAACCTATAGGACAAGCAGCAAAACTAAATCAACGAGCCTACTAGACATAGACCCGGCAGAGGCCGAAACATCTATCCTTTCTATACAAGCTTTTCCTTTCAGGGTCGCAGAAATAGCGTCATAAAATCCAACTGCACTCATTAAGTCTCCATTAAAAAATATGCCCAATAAACAATAATGGGCACTACAGGGGGCAAATAAATAGTTTTCTTGTGATGATTACAGAATACTGACATTATTTATTTATAGTACAAAGAATTAGTCGGTTTTCTGTCAGCTAAGTATGGACAGTGTTCAGCCTCTGTGTCTCTGTGCTGATGCCCTGATGCCTGTTTGTATCCGACTGACAGCTGAGAAGGGTCTTTCCACAGCACAGCTTGTCACAGGTGGGGTGATGAGGGCCTCAGGTGACCATTCATCTTGGGAACTATCTCATTGGGGCGAATGTTGAGTGCTTCAACAAGTGATGTAAAGTCCCTCTTCTTTGTGACCTTTCTCTTAAACTGCTGTACAAACACTGTACATTATGTCCTCCACAGTGGTGGAATAGAGCTACTGGCAGTCTGTATTGGGGCTGAATTAGCAGCTGAGGGGAAAACAGCAGATATTTTTTTGAGAATGCTGGCTGAACCTGATGTTGATGTCGATGTTGTTTTGTGACAAAGCTATGCAAAGTGCTATGTTTCTCCATTATATAACACTGAGCTTCATTAGGTTGATTAGGTTGGAGAGCAAGGACTCTTATGTCTGCCTTCACTTCCGCCGTCAATACAGTCATTCCACAGACCCTGGTACGAAAAAATACAGACACTGTTAATTATTTTTATTGCTGCTAGTGCTTTTCTATTGTTTATGTTTATTGTATATATAGGACTTGTGTCCCTAATTTCGGGCAATCTCATGTGAAAGTGAGATTGGTATGACAATAAAAGTAGTATAATGCATTTCAATCCAATGCAGTCCAATAGCCCTGCAAAGAGAGAGAGAGCTGCTAGACATTAACAATATCATCGTTTTGGAGGCTGTAGCTGTTGTTATTGTTATTGGATTTTACTGGATGGTCTTCCTGCGTTTGTGTCAACCCTTGTGTCAAAGACTGAGCACAAAGACTGTGAATGTGACAATGTTACAATTGCAACTTGTCAGAATTTTGATACTGAACATCCACTAAGCTGCTGTGATATTGAAGAAAAAACAAAACACAGCCATTGTTTTAAGGTTGTTTAAGGTTCTTGCATGTGGTTGGATTCAGTTTTCACTATTCAAGTTATTAAGTACAGCTGGGGGAGAAAGTGAGTGTGTGTGCATACACTATGCCCTCTGTTTAAGGAAAAAAGATGACAGACCCTAAGAGCGCGGGCGTGAAGATAGACTCTCCAATGTTGAAATAAGACAGGAGTTTGAATGCCTTTTTTTTATTTTTTTTAGTGTCGCTGAGTCACTCTCCATGTGGGAGACTTGGTCCCTGTGTTGGAGCTGTCTGAAAAAACTTTGATGACCAAAGACACCAGACAGAAATATGACAGAAGTACAGTTCTCCTGTGTGGACTATCATATAGAACTTCCCCTAATGCAGTTTGACGTCCACTCATCAGCCCGCTGGTTCACCACATAGCACACACAGCTTAAAGCCGTGTTCAGACTGACAACAGCAATGTGTCAAAAAACACAATGTCCTCATTCATTTCAACGAGGTCACTGCTTTGGCACAGCAAGGCATGAAGATTCCTATTAGACATTGGCTCAACTTTTACCACAATTCAATTCATGTCATAATTTGATATTGAGTAATAACATAGTTTGAGTATGTGACTAAAACAGGGGTTGGCATAGGAGTGGAGGATGGAGTTCAAGAAAACACTGTCTTCTAGTGCTTTCTCATGGTGGAAATCATTGGGTAACGAAGAGTAACGTTACGGTCTAGACATGCACTCAGATCATTTATGTTATGATTTGACGCTGTGTAAATAAAATTGAATTGGTCCATTTTCTGGCTGTCTCCTAGGCAAGAAATAACTGTAAGAATCCCCAATCTCAGAGCTATGATAGAGGCATAGTAGTCGGTTTGGATCCCTCTCAAGTCCCACAGCTCTCTCCATCGAGCGAATGCCAGGCCAAGGTTCAGTCTTGTTTTTTATCACTGTCCCTCTTCTCATTTACTGCAGTTGTTCCACCGTCCGTCATTTCCGCTAGCTGGAGATAGCTATCAATAGCTACCGGTAAATAAAAGCCCTATTCCTCTTCTGCTTTGGTTGCACAGTGCAATGGTTGACTTCCTTTGTGCTGTAAATTGAGCCTTCTTTGTCCCCGGCAGATCGTACCCGTGGGCAGACAGAATTGCACAGTGACAGCGAGGCTTTTAGGAAACCTGTCTAAATGTCAATGGTGTCATTACTTCATGGCCATTACATCGTGCAATCAACATTTACTTCACAATGGTAAGTTAAAGCAAAAACGCTGCCTATGTCACTTTAAAACAGTTAAACTGTGTCTCATAGTATAAACTAATGTGCTTTAGCTTCTGATAATCCTGTAAATTCACTTATGTATTATTTGAACTGGACCTCCTTGATCCTATTTCATCTTCTTACAAGTACCCGCAGCAGCACGCCAACACCAACGCAGCCCCTTGCACAACACTATTTTCAGTCTGAACACAGCCCAAAGGAAGATGAACTGAAGTCACAGTCAGCTAAGACTTTGGGGTGCATGTATTATTATTATTGGTGGAATAGTGTGCTTCATTTTTTCATGCTGTGTGTCTTGACAGGCTGACCTGCCCGTCCTCCAGATCACCTGTAAATTATTGATTTTATCATAAAAATCATGACCCAATCCCTGGAACCCATGGTGAATTACTTGCTGGGGTGTAGCTCTGAACTTGAAAGCTTCTGGTTTCCTTTTTCCTCTATCAATCAAGTCCTTCAGCTATTTTTTCATCCTTCCATCGGTCCTCTTGACCAGTAATAAAGCTAATTCCTCTGGGGCCCGGTTCATCTGTGGGCATCGTATATTCGGCTGGTATTTAATTAAATACTGTGGCCCTGATGTCACGGCTGCAGGGATGTCAATCATGACACTCCCTTGCATAAGCATGGCAAGATTATTAAAGTCCTGGTAATGTGTGAGGCCCACGTGCCTCTGTGTGTTCTTGACTCAGTCAGCTCAAGCAGGTACATCTCCATGGCCCCACTTGCCCTGTTTACATCTACCTGAGATTGATTCTGCACAATCTGAACCTGTTTCGCCCCAGTCCTTCCATGCTTATGGCTTCTGCATATAAATACAGATGGCTTGGATCCATGTCTGCATTCAGAATGAGGCGGAACACATAGAGAATGGTTATTTAGGTTTTTGGTCACAGTTTGTCTTATTGATTAATCGTCTCTTTCTCTGTGCTTCTGTGTCATCTGTCTGACTCCTTCTCCTCTGTCTCTCTAAACCACTGCCTCATTCGGTGCCAACTCATGTTGTAATAAAAAAAATTATTTCATGTGATTTTCAGTGTACTCCTCCACATTCTGTATCATTGGAGGAAGCTGTTTTAATAAGCTCTATTCAATAGCCATAAATCTCTGTGTAGACTTTTGTCTTAAATACAAAAATGTAACTGGAGAAGAAAGAACATAGTCATGATGGATATATATTCTTCTATATAGACAAAGGCTTTCTAACAGCTAAATATACAAAATGTTAATCGCCCCACAGAGCTTCTTTCATGGTAACCTGACATGCAGCAAGTGGTCTGTGGCATTTTGTGACAGACAGAGTGCAGGTTGAAGTGCACAATTAAAGCAGTGCTTTGGGAAGAAAAGTAAAACATTTGAAATGAAAATGAATTGCATTAAAATGTCAGAGGGAGAGAGCAACCCATGTTGTTTAGCACTACCCACTCATTTAACTTAGAGAGAAGACCATCAATTCTCTCCATCCAATTAAGCAGGACTTTAAATCCATCAGCCCACTCAAATCTGCCAGGGTGCTTCTGAACACTGAACATGCATCACATACATTTATACATAATTGTTCCATTTAGGCAACAAAGGAAATACAGTATACAGGTACAGTATATGCACACAAATATACAAGCGTCATATATTCACTCTAATCTAAGCTCCTCTATGCTGCAAACGTATCCACTTTTAGGGAGTTTATCTAGGCATACAATACACCAAGAGCATATTTGCATAATTAATTCCATTTGAAAAGTAAACATTTCATTTAGACAAGACACCCCGAGGCTATTGATCATAAAATATTACAGAAGCAATTTGTGCATATTGCACAACACATTGTCTGTGTTCTGATTTCAAGGTATTTTAACACTCTGCAGCACAATTAAAAAGCATTACAGTTCTATCAGTAGCTTTGAATTCATACAGTGTTAGTCCACAGTGCTTCAACAATATGAGTTCTATTTACAGTACTGTGCACACCTGGGAGTTTGGCCCAGAGCTAAGTAGAGAGGTCACTAAGCTGTCTTGATGGCTCAAAAGGCATGTCTGGGCACATGCACTCGTTCCTCCATGACTGCTATCAAAGGAATAAGGTGTAAATTACACTTCTACATAGTAATGTTTTGCAGTTAGTCTGCTGCAGTGCCTGACATCCCTGGGACAGATAAACCAGGACAAGCTCTTTTTGTCTGTGAGCCTGCTCGGTTAAATATTGATGCCCTCAGAGCTGTCTCAGACCATTGTTTTGGCTGATGTTGCTAAAGTCAGGTTACACCCCTGCGGCCGAAGCTTTGTAAACAGGTTATCCCTGGTGTGTCGGCTAACCTGTGTTGTGGTGTCAGTCAGTCTAATCAGATATCGCAGCCTTTTTGTTCTCCGTCACGCTGAGCCAACAGCGGATGGAGCCTATTGTTTGATTGCTGAGGGTTTAATGCACTTGTCAATCTCAAAACCTGTAGGTGCGTACAAGTGAAAGTCAAGCTGTCGTTTATACTGTTGAATTTCACCGGCCTTTAACTTGTTTCTGGAATGATGTTTTTCATATTTCTCAGCAGAAGTTCTCTTCGTACCAAAGCTAAAGTCAGAATTCACTATTTACTGTGATCAATTAAACTATTGTTCCAAGGAAACCAATTGCCCCAAAAGTGCTGCCCATCTGGCAAACTATCCAGGGAACTGTCTGCATTCAGTCAGGATGACATTAGTTGAAGCACCAGAAATGGAGGCTTGCAGAATGGTTGCCATTTATAAATTCTAATTTCAGAGTTTGATATTTCTCGTCAAGACATTTTTGTCTGGAGGGAGTTTTTCCCAAAGTGGCCATTTTCTTAAGTTTCAATTGACGAAAACTTCTTTTCTACTCCATCATTCCAGCTGAGGCAAGCTGAAAAGAAACAGATTGTATAACTGTGCGGTGAACTTCTTCAACCTCCTTCTTCTTCAAGTAGGAGTGAGAGGTAGTCGATAATTTCCTGTGGGTTCATTGTAAAAAAAAAAAACACAGTCCCCCCACAGTCTGGACTTTTCTTCTGTGAATCTGGAGGGGAGTGAATAAAGATTGCTTACTTTGAATGATGAGGTCATTAGCAGAGATAATAGGACTTTGCTGTAACGATCATAAAACGAGGATAACACATCACATTTTAAAAAGCTGATCTGTCCAACAATAAGTCACAAGGATCATTTTCCCCGTCAGATCTCCCCCATCACCACTGCAATTTTCATATGGGGACTAAATTTAACTCTCTCACAGGCCGCAACTCCACAGTCTGTGACAGAGTGAATAATCTCTGCTCCCATGTCTGACGAAACATCTGACACTCAAATTATTTCTGCGATGAGATAATGGCAAGGTGGTCATGCATACTGCAAGCTGTGGTGTGTCAATGGAAATGGGTTTCTACTCTCTCTCTCACTCTCTCTTGTGTGTGTGTGTGTGTGTGTGTGTGTGTGTGTGTGTGTGTGTGTGTGTGTGTGTGTGTGTGTGTTAGGAGTTAGAAAAAAAAAGTGTGCACATGTGAAAGGTGTGGTGGCAGAGATCGTCATGAAATGAGACAGATGTGAAAGCGATAAGGTCACTCTCTGAGAGACACACGACTTAACTGAATAAATAAACAGCAGAGAGAGTGGTGCTGTTCAGTCATATGTAAAGGTGTGTATAGACAAGCTGCATATCTTTACTGCACACATGCTGCCAAGAGCAGAGATCAAGAACCTGTGTCTTATAAGCCATTAACGATTCACATGATTCCAGTCTTATTTTAAACTAAGCCAAATCACCTCCCAGTTCAAGCTCCACACAATGAGTGGTATTGATCTTATTTAACTCTCCTTAATGCTGAACGTGTCCTTTAATGTTACATAATGCTAAGTTTGCTTAGCACAGTTTTCAATCAAATTTACTCATATGGTCCACATGTTGATATTCGATGTAAAAAATGTCAGAGGGGTGTTTAAAAAATAAATGATGTGACATCACTATGGTTAAGATTTGATTTGATTTAGGTATAACAACGACTTGGTTAGAGTTAGGAAAAGGTTGTGATTGTGTTAAAATAACAATTTGATTGTGAAACCAATGTTAGTACTACAACATCTGTCAGTAGGAAACAGGAAGCGAACAGTGGTCCCCCATGGCAAAGTCAGACGATTTATTGTACCCCAACCCTCCTCCTCCCTTTGCAGAGTTTGTGGCTAATATGTCACAGTATTTCCCTCCACAGGTCTTTATCACGTGAATGTGAACACATGACATTACTGGAAATTCACTGAAACCAGTGATGCTGGTTCGTTTTAGACACGCTTGTGTGATTCTAATATGTCAGACTGCAGGATAGATTGGCATAAAATCTGACTAACATGATTCACAGAGGATAAATAATAACGCTGGATCATCGGACTTTCCACCAACCACCAACATGTCAGATTTTTCACTTGTCAAACATTTATTGTCAGGATACCTCCAAAACCAATGACTACATTCCTGTCACACTCAGCTGCACATTAATATTAATGCTAACACTGTATGCTAATATGCTAAGTTCATCATGCAAAGTGTTGGAAATTACGAAATCACAATTAAGATATCGTAATCCAATAACATATATATATATTTTTAATAAAGTAGAATTATATCATATGAAAAAAGATAATGATAATGTTTACATTTTTGTATTTTCAGGTTACTATAAACTGGAACGTCTCAGAATAGAGCAACACATAAAGTCAAGTTCCTCACACATGCACACGAAACTCACAATTATCTTTTTAACACATAATTGTTCCTCATAATTAGAGAAAAATTCAAGACAGTGAACAAACCTCTACCTTTCACTCTCTCTTTCTCTCTCTTCTTCGCACAATGACGCCAAGAGCTTGTGTTTTTTCAACGGATGTTATTTCTATGCTGAGCACAGACCCATCCTATGGTAGATGAGAGGTGAGATTTCCGACTGCCAATTACTTCAGACTGCCGTGAGGTCAAGCATAGCGGCCAGGATCTGCCAGCTCAGCCAGCTCTCTGCAGATGACCCCTGGGAACGCCAGCGGACTTAGCTAAATCTCAAACCCAAGGGGATGTGCTCTGAATTGCTGGACTATGGCCTCATTCACACTGGACCAGAATTACCCGGGGACCTCATGTGAATCCTGATTTTGTCCATAAGATTCTTTCAGAGTTCTTTTTAATCATATTTACTGCATCCTTCACATTGTTGATGGCCTTTGTGTTTGGTGAAATATACTGGGTGTTTGCAATGGATTTTTTACTTTACTCTTTATAAACTCAGCAGGTTAACACAAGGTTAAGATCACCAATTATTATAAATCACACAGTGACTCCAGGTAATACTCATCCAGTGCAAATAGGCTGCTTTAAGGCAATTCTCTCAGCAGTGGGATGACATTCTGAACAGTGAACTTTTCCACAGATTATATAACATACCGACCTCTTCTATACTCATTACAATTGTGTGATTTATGAGACACAAAGGTATGGTTTATGATATTTATGGCTCATTGCTCATGAATCTTATCTTTTCTATTGATGGTCTGAGAGAATGACCTTCTCACTGATATTCGTATTCAGAGCGCCTTGCAGTGAGTCCGGTAGAACACAGTTTGTAACGTGAATCAACAATATTATAAGCAACCAATATAAAGGAGTGTAAGGGTATGACATTATTGCAATCAGTGAGAGAGCAGATATAGGAAACTAAATGAGGTGATCAGAGTGTAAAAAGTATCTACAAACAGTAAACAGTGCTGTACTTAAGTACAAAATAAGGACACACAAGGAACTATTTATAACTATGAGAGAGGAGATGAGTTAACTGTGAACGTTAGGGTGTATCACCTTTGACTTTTCAGCCTCCAATCAAAGAAAGGGTGTGACTCTGCTCTTTCGACTACTGAGAAGGTCAGCTCACCACTGGAGACCAGGAGGGAGAAGAGTCCGGGTGATGACCGGGCTGAGCCTGTGAAAGTGAGAGCCAAGTGCCCGGTTATGGCAAAAAGCAAAGCGCAGCCTTTTAGAAAGGGCACGGCATGCCCTTGAGGTATGTGGATTCAGCTCCAGATGTAATGTGTTGGCTCTCTGATTACACTGTGCTTCCTTGTAGCGCCCTGAGGGCATGTTCACACCAGTCATGTCTGCAGCAGTTCAATCACTCCGTGGAGCATTTCTTTCTCACGTTTGATTCATTGTAACAGGTGAGAACAATGCCATTTGAACTTGGGCACAGAACTAATAACCACCTGCCTGGAAATATGGCACTTTGTCTTCATCCAATCAAAGGAGTGAAACCCGAATCTGAACAGGACTTGTTTTGTTGTTGTCTTCTTTTAAGCTAAAGTGACAGGATCCAGAGTTGGGGTTGACAAAGCAGAGTCCATTCTTTGGGTTTGGGAGTGACATTTCTAGTTAGAGTTGTGCAGTAATCAGTTTCCAGCTGGAGAGACATAACTAATAACAAAAAGGTGAACAGTTCTAGCTAGCTTAGTAACAGGCCGGCAGACCCGGGTTATAAGGGTTATTCATCTTGTCATTGCTATTGGTCATCCTGGGCTGTATGATAGATGATGTGACAGAGACGCAACAGGACTTACATCCTACCATTAATCACCAAGCTGGTATTTACACACCAGGAGAGCTGTTAACAAAGAGAGGGGAGGGGGCGGGTGGGTTAGGTAACATGAACACTATTCGGCTTCAAAATGTGGCTTTCATGTGTATGTTGATGAATGTTAATTTGTAATTATTGAATATTGCAGAGAGTGTGAAGAGGCACACCTGTTATATTCTACTTAAAACATACAACCATGCACACACACACAATCACACACACACACACACACACACACACACACACACACACACACACACACACACACACCCCATCTGGTTCTGACACTTGTGAAATCCCACTAACAGACCACAGAGAAATGTAGATTGAAAGGACTGAAAAGTCTTGCTATCTGTTCAAGAGCACCAACACTGAACCACAGAGCTCCTCATAAAGTTGTCACTTCACTGTCAAGCACATCTGACTATAAATACAATTTCCTTTGACGCAGATGGCATGTCAATTACTAGACATCTGTTATGGTTTATTTTATTTTGCAGGCCGTTGCAAAAATATAAGCTACACGGATCTCCTTTATATTGTCAGAGTTCTCTCACAATTTTACTTTTGTAAGTAAATGACAGCAGCCATTTGGGGTTTTCTTTATGGATCCAAATATTCCCAGAGACCCTGAGGCCAAATGTATTTAAATGCCAATGAATAAATGTCATTGTGTGTGCGCACGTGTCTGTCTGAGTGTGTGTGACTGTGGCCTACCCAGATGAAAGTTTGGGAATAATACAGGCATATGTTTATTTTTGTACAACACACACCACATGCATGTACAGTATTTACTTTACTCACTATAGCCTTAAGACTCTATGTGTGCTTAAGGGAATAAACGTTTGTAGCGTGGGAGGGGGGGGGGGGTTTGATGCACTTTCAGTGAAACGTTTTGATGTCTGGCCTAAATTAATCAAATATTTAACTGCACACCGTCAACTACCAGGTACAAAACCACTGTGTAAACTGTGTTAAAGGTGCCCTGTGGAGTTTCCTTGTAAACTTATAAAAGTTATGTTTACCAAAACACTTTTAATAGTTTAAAATGTGCATTGTTTACGCACGTTTGCTAGCAAGCAATCGTCTTCACTGCTTTTGCTGGCGTATTGCTACTTTTCTTAGCTTGTTACCGCCACCAAACGTTGATCAGTGGAATAGCATGAAACCAGAGGCCGGAATCGGATTGCCACGTGTGCATCCTCATGCACAATACAAACGAAATGGGGTCCCTCTCAGAAAAACATTGTGCTAATAGTGGTCATGAAATGATGATGATGAGATATAATTCGTGACTTGAAGTGTATCTGTGGCTATCTTCGTAAAAAAAACTAATGAAGGATGGATCAAGGAGAATCTATATTAGCAAGATTGTTAGGTCTTTTGTATCCAGAATGATAGCCTGCTGCCTCAGTGGACATTAAAATCAGTAATCAGTGTGAGTGTCTGATCAATGTTCACCCAGTGTGATGACTAATTATACTGTTTGTATAATCAAATTACTTCTCATCACTCTTGATGAGCCAACTTGACTGTGGAATCATGACGCAGGTGTGCAGTAATCTCTGCTCAGTTCAGACATCAGCATAGTTGACTGTGTTGGACATTGCAGCTTACAGTCAGACTTCAGTCTCCATGTTGTCATTCCTGTCACATATATTAAATATAATATATTTAAAGAAATTTATTTGCCTTGCAAATGTATCCCTAGAATCTAGAATCAAATCTCTAAATCTGTATATTTCATAGTTATGGCTTAAAATCAATCTTATATCGTGTTATTTGTCCTGGAGGAAATCTTAGTTCCAGATCCCCAACAAAAAAATGAATCAGTAGTTCCTTGGCCTGAGGCCCACCTGTCGAAACAAAATCACAATGAACTTGTTCTCACAGATAGTAAGGGTGAATGATTAATTTTCCATTTCTCATAAATACATTAATAACTAACATTACAGCATCTTACTGTTTCTTCCATTCCTGTGTTTCCATTTTTATTTCAAAGTTAAAGAGACCTACCAGTTGCAACACAACAGAGTGGTGCCATACAATAGTCGTCAAACTATTTTCTGCACATGTTAACTGCAGACAGTGACCACAGATGTGAATACTGATGCCCCCTTTACTTTGAAATACAACTCAATTCACAGAGAGAACTTGCACCGATTTATTATTGTGGACATAACTGGAACAACAAAAGAAGTAAGACTCAAATGCATGACTCAAAAGACAGACCAGTTTTGAATCAGGAAGGTTTACTGACAGCAGGCAAAAATACATACAAATACCAGGTTAGAGGGGGAGAGGCAAAGTCAGAGCGCTGCACGGTGGCAGAGTGGGAGGAGCACATGTCTCTAAATCTTGTTTAGTTGGTGGTTCATATCCAGGCAAGACATCCAAAGGAGCAGGCAGGGTAAAAAGCTGGACCACCAAGGAAAGGAAGCATAATAGATCTTGTGTGGAATAAGTGGAAGTGGTCCTCACCATGTTTCACCTGAATATTACAACAACCAGAGCTTGTGTCTTCATCTCCTTAAGCATAACCCTGTAGTAGCTCTCTTGCAGTACCTAGTGAGATAAGAACAGTCTGCGGCCAAAACAGAAGACTGGGCACATCAGAGCAGTGTTGTCATCGCATAACTGCGTCAGGGCTCAGACAGCATCATCTCACCATGAAAGGCCATACTTGTCTGTAGGAATTAAAATCAAAAGTTGACCTACCAATCAAACCCACACACACATACATACACTTCTACTAGCTACTCCTGCAGTCTTTATGTTTTTTTTTAGGTTAAATTTATCACTGCAACAAAGGGGACTCCGGACATGGTCTGACTTCGATTTCTATGATTCTAAGAGGAGACCTGTCAGTCTTTGCGCACTCTGAATTCTGACCCATTCTTCTGTTGTTGAGTTCACTGAATGGCTTTGCCTTGAAAGCCACTCTCCCGGCTCTGCTCTCGTCTTTCCACATCCGTCACTGCTACAGCAGACAAGACACGGTCGACATCAAAGATGAAGGGTCACATCACAGACTTTGCGCTCCAGAGGCCAGACACACTGCATGAACTGCACTTGCATTCCTCAAACTTCTGCCTAACTTGTCAATGTGTTTAAGAATAGTTAGGCGCGTTTTACTGCCTCAATTTTTCCAATTACAAATGAGAGACGACAACTTTATTGGTGCTGTCTGTCTCCATCTCTGTATCGCCATCCCTACATCTCTCTACCTTTCACTCTATCTCACTCTGTCTCTCTCTCTCTCTAAGTCTTTCCTACAAAATCAATAATTTCTAATAGATTCAGGACATGATTGAGTATAGGCGTCAGTTTTCCACGGGCTGAAAGAGAAGGGTATTAATCACTGAAAATGTCTTTTCATTATTTTGCACCATAGAGCCCCGTAGTGAGCCTCCGGCACAGGCTAACTAAATTGAGTGTGTGTTTGTGTGTGTTTATGAGTCTTAATACAAAATCACGTCATAATCCCCCATCAGTGAAACATTGTCACAGCAAACGCGCATTTTTATTTGTGCAACTGAAACTGAACTTCAGTCTGAACAAATGTTTGCACTAACGTGTCACACATGAAATAATCAAATCGATATTCAGCTCAATAAACTCTGTTCCAATGTTACATTCAATCACTAATGTTGTTGGCCTAAATGTGTGCCTGAAATTGTTATTTTGAACAGCAGAATTTTGTAATACAGTAAGGCAGAGTTTAAGTTGCAAAGTGGGAGGAGCTGTGTTTACCCCCATTCTGTGTTCACATGTCACATCTTTCTTTAAATGTTATATTCATTGTTATTTCACATAGAAACAGAGTACCCTCCTACGTTAATGTAAGATTACAGGTTTATATTATGACCACCAGTTTAACTTCTGCTTTGTTTCTGAGAAATCCTAGTTTTGTTCATCGCTTTGGCATGGTGGCCATTTTATATACTTATATACATACTATCTCAACAGGAAGCCAGTCAGAGGAGCAAAGCAAAGCAGCAAATTCACATTTTAATGTTGAACTTGTGAACAAAACATGGCGCCACAATTGTCGAATTAATCCGAAACAGAGCCAGAATCCAAAAATAACCTGAATTAAGTTACAGATTGTGTTGTCAGTTTGTCAGCAACACATAATTCTTTGCTGTCACACCCCGTTAGTGCCACATGTCACCAAATTTTAAAGGGAAAATGCATCGCCACTCAGTGTTGATGGTAAAAGGCATTATGTGAAGCAATACATTTTTCAGTGAGTGCTATGTGGACGAAAAACACTGGATTGTCCTTTTGCATCACCATACAATACCACTGACAGTTGACCAATCCTTATATTGAGTAATTGGCTAGCCTTATTAGATTGTTATATTATATAAATCCACCGTTGCTTCTTCTGTGCCTCATTCAAACAGTCCTAATTTAACAAAGCATTTCTCAAGACAGATGTTCCTGTCCTTTAAGTAACCCACAGCACACACCAAGAACAGAAATTGTCATTTCAAAGGGAGATTTTGTTGACAGTGACACCGGGGATCTCATTTTCAAACCAGTCAACCAGAGAAACCAAAAAGTCAGCCAGAGACATTGCCTCCAGGGATTAGAGATTCAGTGTCTCACTCAAGGACCCGACAGCAGCTTGAGCCTGGGCCCTTTGATTAAACAACAGTCACTCGCCTTGCTGCCACCCTGCTGCTGCTTTGAAAGGTGCAGTGAATCCTGTAATAACAGCAAAAAGAGTAAAGCAACCCAAATCGAGACAACACGAACGTAAACATGCATGTCGACTTGCAGTGTGCTAAAATAGATAGATGTAGAAGTGTGAATTAAAGTCTGAAGACGCATCAGCCTGCCTGTCCAGAAACTGGCATCACGCTTGGCCAGACCACATGGCAGATGCGAAGTCAGAGGATACTAACTGGCTCCTGCCAACAGTGCCCATTAACTGCTGGGCATGCATGCAGGGTGCAAGGTTAAACTAACAGGCCTGCTTGTCCCAGATCAAGGCTTGCTGACTAAACACAACACACACACACACACACACAAACACAGGCACAAACAGCTGACACGGCCGTGTAGAATACTGGTTATGTATATACAGTGTGTTGCATTGGTGATGAGCTGCATCAAAGTCAGAAAAGCATGCAAATGGTATGCATGTATGCTCCAGACCTGCGCCTGTGTGGGTGTGTGTGTGAGAGAGAGAGAGAGGTAGTTGCTGCTTGCATGTAAACAACTCTATTAGCGAGCTGTCCTTGGATGATCGAGGAAGCCACAGCATCCATGGGATGTCTTCCTCCAGTGTGCTGCCTACCAACCTTCCCCTTTTCTTTCACTCGTCATTCAGGCACCACGAGATGGCACATAATGGAATACTTAACAGACTGTGAGAGCCTTAATTGTTTTCCCTGTCAACTCTCATGCATCCACCACCAGTCACTGCACAGTGCATGCGAGACTTCTAGAGGTGATAAAGTGTCGCTAGCCTCCCGTTCAGATGTCCATTTGACATTTTGCACTTCCACTCTGTTATTTTAATATTCAATCCCCACCTCATAATCGCATTACTGTCAAAAGCCTGCTTTGTGTCCCTCAGTGTCTCGTGTTCTCATTTTTCTCTCTGACAATGAGCCGGCAGTGAAATGAGGCTCATTCTGGGCTCAGGAGGGAACGGTGAAGATGACAAGTAGAGGGGGAGACAAGAAGAGGGACACGCATCAGACAAAAGAAGAGGAGTGGGACAGAGCAGGAGGTAGAGCAGGAAGAAAGGAGTACTGAAAGATGACAGTTTTGAATTTAAATGGAGGGTGAGGAAAATAGAAGCAAGCATAAGGTTGAAAAAGTTGAACTATAATTGGAGGGAGCGGTTCAGGTGTTTCTAGTCATGTTGGGGGATTGAATATGTGTCTGTGCTGATTCATACCCTTCTCTTTCTGTGAAACCACTCATTTCTCTTCAGCCAATTGCAAAGGTTTATAGAGGCTCTTTTGTGCCGCCGCTCCACAGCGCTCAAAGCATATTGTCGGAAGCAAGCTTCACCTTCAGGTACTCTGCAGTCTTATTAGTTCACATAAGACCTCCTCTAATCTCTCACTCCCCTGCAGCTTGCACATGTTCATCCCTACTTCATCATCATCCAAAGGACTACACAGTAAGAAGGCTAATAGTGCTGGAAATCTTCTCTTCTCATCAGCATAACTGCCATGGGGGCAGAGCACAGAGGAATGCAAACGTTTAACCTTGGAGCCATCTTTGGCTAACAGATTACGCAATTACCTCCTCACACTGCAGTACAATAAAAGGCAGACGATACGACTTAGTGTGCATGCCTGTATGCATACACCTGTATGTATACATGTGCGGTTACCTCGAATTTCAAACCCTTATACCTGACTGTAATGCCTCCCTCTATCAGCTTGTTTGCGGTGGAAACCGTCTTTAACCGAGGATATTTCTCACGCACATCTTTAGCATTGCCTCTGAGACATTACCTATTACCTATACGTCCAACCGACATAAACAAAGCAAGTCCATACACACACACGGCTGTTCAGATGCACCGCCTAGGGGAGAAGCAAGGTAACAGACAGAAGCATGCTCTCGTGAGAAACAAGCTATGTTATCTCTGTTATCTCCCTCCCCAGCTGGGACACAATAACGCTGTCGCAATGATTGATGCATTTCCACAATTCACAGAGCTGATGGAGTGGGTGTCAAACTCTGTAACTTACTTTTTTACATCCCACTCACGCGCACACAAACACAAACCCCTCCCTACACATTCTCAGAGCTATTCAATCAAAAGCCATTATCTGAGTTATGAGGAAGGTCAAAAACACCAAAGGTCAAAGCAGCTGGTTGTGTTGGGGGGAAACTTTACTATGTCATTAAGGTGCTTGGCAGCTTTTATTTGCTAGTGATGAAGCTTGTGCTGTGTCACAAAAGCGTATCTCACCCGGGGAGGAAGAAGGATGTCTTTAGACCTCAAGGTGAGTCTCGCATACCAAGTATTCTATACTGTGCTCCTGGTAATGTCTACATTTCTAGAGCTGTTGTGACTAATTGATTAATCCGCTGACAAAAACCTTTTTAATAATTCATAGTTGAAGTCATTTTTCAAGCAAACATGCCAAAGATTCTCTAATTTCACCTTTCCCATTAAATGATTAATCGAGAAAATAATCAGCAGATTAATTGATACTGAAAAAAATCATTAATTACAGCCCTGTGTCTATGTTCTTTATGGATTCCCTGAAATTCAAGTAGTAATAATAATAATAAAGTAAAGCAAAGTAATAATTCAACATTATTGTGTATCTTCTTTCAGTGGAATCATATTGTGGCAACATGTTCATATGTAGAATTAGTTGTAAAAACATTAATACACTATGGGAAATAATGATGTTGCACTGATGCCATTAATTGTTGAGTGCTGGGAATGCCTCCGCATTGTAAAAAAAAAAGTCTGACGGGGCCAAGAAAGATGAGCTGCTGATGATCATACAAGGTTTATCTACACCGAAGGCATTTCAGACGTTTTTCAGTAGTCTAACAGAAAAGATATCCTTTTATTTTTATCTGTCTACACGCTGCGTAACGGCTCACGCTTCACTCGTTCTATATGTCATAAATGTGAAGTCTCGTTCCTTCCATTTCACACACATAACTACAGTGATTGTGGCTCACAGCGCTGCCAAAACGTGGGTGACCTAAACTCATTACTGTCCCTGGAGGCATCCTGTGCAGATGCCGATGGAGGACTGAAGCTGCTGCCGCTACTGCTACCTAACATGAGCCAGACCTCTTCGGTAGAGAAAACAATCAAAGGCAATTCAAATGGTCCATCCCACATGGGACTGCATGCATGACTCAATGTTCTTGCACCAGCATATATGTCTCACATGCTTATGGTGTATGAACCAGTACGACTCCTTAGGTCCTTTGACGCGAGTTTGCCAGTTGTTCCAAAGTGAAGGACTAAAACTTTTTAGCCTTTAAAACTATGTTATTACATTTTCATCACTTTTTCCAGCATGCATTGGTCTCAAATTCTTAAATTGTTTTGTTGTTGTTGTTGCTGTTGTTTTTATGGTCTACACTTGTTCTGTATTCTTGTCTTATCATCAGTGAAAAACCTGTGTAAAGGCTGCGATACAAATAAAGTTTGATTGAAGTTTGTTTGATTGATATATTACAGCAGCTGTTCCAAAGAAACACTTATCATTTCAGCAAATTACATACTGTACATGGTTCCTGAACCACAGAAAATATGTAAAACATGTTTTAAAATTACATTTGTATGCCTACAATTAGCATTTTGTGGTATAGATAGATATACTGGTTTGTTATAGGCTTTTGATTATTCATTTCAGCCCTATAGTAAATTCAAGAATTGGTGGGGTTTACCAGCAGCAGCATATGGATGGTTTTTCTCTATAGACTATTTCCTGTGTGATTTTACCTGTTACAACCTCAGCAAAAACAAACAGGATCTTGTAATGAAAAGAGAAAAACCTCAGGGATCTTCTATGACAGGTGATGTCAGGTTTGGTTTGCAGGTTTTTACCGTGCGTGTGTGCACATGCCTGTGTTTGTGTTTGTGTGTGCATATTTTTTTATGTCATCAACATGTGTCCGCGTTTGCGTGTGTGTGTATGTGTGTGTGCTTTGGATCCTAACAGAATGGTGGAGAACCATGGGGCTTTGCTGTTTCCTGCTCTTTATGAGATTTATGATTAAAGGCCTGTGGCAGTGACGACTCTTTTAATCTCTGCCCCTGTCTCTTTGGCTCTTGATAGTTTTCTCTAGAGCTTCCTCTCTCCCTCATCCAACATGAGCCTAGACAAAAGCCTCTTTCAACCAGCCGAACTTGGAATCCTGTTCTGTCCCCAAAAACAGCGTCTTTTTAACTCTTTCATTTAACACTATGAGGAATGTAATATTAGGAAATAGCAAAATGTGTTTTATATACTATAAAAGCACGATTTAACTGTTGAATAAAGTTAAGAGTGGGGAAATAGAGAGATAACTTAGTGCCTGACGAGAAACAAATTGAATCAGAGCCAGGCACATGTGTAGTTAAAGAACGATATCTTCAACTTAGATCATTGAATTTCCCCAAAACCCTCTCTATCCCAAGTGCAGTATAAAAGAGAATCCAGTAATTAAGCTGAAGGTGAGTGTGGAGGAATGGAAAATACATTCTGCAATTAGCTAGCACATTAGATTTAATTTGAATGGTGTTGCGCAGTATTCCCATGTTTCCTAAAGTGGAGCTGTGGGTTAATTGAGACAAACATCTGTAATCATTGCCATGGAAGTATCTGGCTTTGCTTAAAAAAAGGGCTAAAACATTTAATGAGTAAAATCCTGTATATATCTACTTCGTGTGTGTATATATATATATATATATATATATATATATATATATATATATATATTCTATAACACAAAAACACTGTAAATGGTAAATAAAAATACAGAAAGAACTAGAGAAAATAATGAAAGA
>JAVQJD010004928.1:0-47585 GCA_036023655.1 Nannoperca australis
AGGACCTCAGACTGGGCCGAAGGTTCACCTTCCAACAACACAATGACCCTAAGCACACAGCTAAAATAACAAAGGAGTGGCTTCGGAACAACTCTGTGACCATTCTTGACTGGCCCAGCCAGAGCCCTGACCTAAACCCAGCTTCTCTGGAGAGACCTGAAAATGGCGTTCACCATCCAACCTGACGGAACTGGAGAGGATCTGCAAGGAAGAATGGCAGAGGATCCCCAAATCCAGGTGTGGAAAACTTGTTGCATCATTCCCAAGAAGACTCATGGCTGCTTATGACCATGTGATATTTTTAAATTTGCAAAAATGTCTATATTTCAGTTTTTTTCTGTCAAGATGGGGTGCTGAGTGTGCATTAATGAGAAATAAAATTAACTTTTTTGATTTTAGCAAATGGCTGCAATAAAACAAAGAGTGGAACATGTAAAGGGGTCTGAATACTTTCCGGTATTTCCACTGTATAAGGAAAAATTTAAGGTATGGTTCATATTTGTAGTTTTTCTGTTAAAAAAAAAAAATTGTATTCTACTATGGCAAACATTGTATTGCAGTGCACCAAAAGAGCAGCAATCTTAATGTCCACTCGTCACTTAATTCCATTTCTGTGCATCCCATGAAGAAATCCGTACTCTCTTTGCCAGTTTGAAATGTCACCTGATCCCATCAATTACAATCTGCTCTACAGACAAAAACTCTCCCTCACACCTCAATGGACGTTTTAGGAGATTATGTCTGACAATGAACTCAAAGGCTAAAAGACCAGAGAGAAGTCACCTGGGGTCATTTTAGTGACTTAACAGCAAAAAGTGACACCTTACACCTTTAAAGGCTTTTTCTGCTTGTTCCTGTAATGCAATGTCATGTAATTGCAGTGTAGAACAAGTAATTACACATGAAACCGGTTTATCCATTCGTCAGTTAATTCATCAAACAAGCTGTTCTGTGCATTTTACCATTCATTTCATAATCCAGAGAGTTTTTAAATGGTTTACTTAATTTAAGAAGTAACAAGATTTTTCTTAACCCATGAAGAAACACTGCATCCTTTAAAATACCTGAAAACCTGAAATCAATACATTTGGAGGTACATGGTAAAGTATAGTGACATTTTTTTTAACAGTCAAATCTTGTATTGGTTTCACATGACCATAGGACACTTTAAAAAAATATATAAAAACTAAAATTTTTGAATAATTATTAATGTTCATGCACAAAGTAAAGAACCTGGTTGAAAACTAAAATGGTAGTACAGTGTTTATCCTCCAACAAAAGTTTTGTCCTGCCATGCAGCATTTCAGTATAAAACCAGAGCATCACTTCCCTCAGATGCCAAGTAAGTAAATAAATGCATGTTTTGGGGTTGAATGTACAAAAAAACTGACAAGGATTTGTGAAGCCATTTCTGGGCCTTGAGGTGTAATGCTACGTAAGCTGATATGCTGGCTCGATTGGTGAGAATGCATGTTCTTATTTCAAATTTTGTATAAAGATCACGTTTCGGTGTAGAAATCACACATTTTTGTTCGCTGTCAGCAGAGGAGACAAGGAGCAATTTAAGGGCTCTAAAGGCAGATCAATCAATGCTGGTCTGTGGAAGTTGAACTGTTGGAAAGGTCAGACAGGTCAGGGAGCAGCGAGAGTTCACTGCTGGCCGCCTGAAGCTGTCTCTCCGTCATCTTGAACAATAGGTCATTGTCACAGGGAGGTAGAGTCGCTTGTCCCAGTTTAAATGGCAGCCTGCCTCCAAAAATCAAAGCCAGTTATTTGGATGATTCCAAAAATTTATATTGGAATATTTTGAATGAAAGTCAGGTGTGTACAGCTGCACACAGCACAATGGATGACCTGAATTGACAGCAGCTTGGATACATGAGCCACTAAGTACCCCATAAAGCACCTTCATGCCTCTCCTTCACTCGCTGTCCTTCTTTCTCTGTCTCACTTTCTTCCCCCTGTCCATCTGTCTCTTTGTATAGCCCTGTCTTACCCTCTCTTTCCCCCCTCCTTCTTTTTTTTCTTCATAGACAGATGATATGTTGTCCTCCTTCCAACACCCTCACAGTGGCATATTTCTCTCCCTGGAGCAAGTAACTCTGTCTTCTGCCTGTGTCCACACTCCTGCCCCCTCCCAACAACACAACCCAGGACAAGCATGGCCTGCAGCTTCGATGGCCCTCCTTGGAACAAAAACACACGCTGCCTCTCAAAAGCCTCCTTTATCCACAGCAAACAAAAAGATGGCTTCACCTCCGCACTGTTCCCACCATTAGGCCCTGGCCTGGGCCCTCTTTCCTTGTCCCATCTCTCTCCCTCCTGCTCAAACCCCCACTGGGTCCTTTCAGCATGGGGCAGTGGGGGTGTGAGGTACGCCCTTTATGTTCACGTGTCCATGCCGGTTTACTCTGTCAGACTTGCCCTCTTCACAAAAGACGTGCAAAGAGATTGACCAGCAGCATTTGACGCGACCACCCCCATTCAGATGTGAATGAGCATAGGTAGAATAACACACCTGCACCTTAATGTGTGTGGGTTCCCAGTTAACGCTAGAGGGGTATGTCAGTTCCAGGTGACTTGGAAGTTTGGAGTTATGCCTGAAATCGACTGGAATGGGATAAACGGCTTGGATATGTGTTTGACCGGGCTGAACTTGACTAAGTAAGCTGGGTCAGACTTGTGGAAAACATTTTTTTCAACCCTACATGTCACAACATTTTGATATCATGAGCAAATTATATGTTCTCTTGTTCAACATATGGGAGCACCGCTCAATCAACGAGATCTAACGATGCCGTGGCAAATTTGCATTGCGTGAATACAAAGTGGGTCATTTGGAAGTGTTGTTGGCATGTAGACCCTGTCATAAAACCAAATGCGTTTACATATTCACTAAATGCCCCTGTTCAATGTAATGTTCACCCTTACATTCATTCCTCCTTTCAAAAAACCAAACGAGATGCCTGGACCATTTGACTCTGGCTGGGTCCATGAAGAAATCATTATCCCCATGACCTGAAGCTATTAATTCCATCTCCCACTACCTCCCTCTGTCTCTCATTTCTCTCATTCTCTAGACAAATTCATTTACATGAAAGACCACTCACACTGGCACGGGCCTGCAGGTAAATGACAATCTAACCAACGATTTCATGCAATATTACCATCTCTCAGCTGTGCATGCAGTCCACGGGGCTGTGGTAAGTGTATCATTAATAAATCTGCCCCTTTCCCATGACTGAAGGGATCAACATGTTTTAATTATCCTTCCGTGATTTGAACTCGATCAGCGTAGCGTTCAGTTACACAAACATTTCACCAGCGAGCGAGATAAACACTCTGCCTCCGCACTCTGCATACAGAAAGCGGTGCAGGGACAAGGTAAGACACGGTCAGACTCTTTTTTTTAAATTCTGTTTGTCTGTCTGTCTGGGTAGTAGAGCTGTATGGTTTGCTTAGTGGAGCAGGAAGACAGAGAGTGTATCCTGACAAGTCTGGACCTGGTTGTGTTTGATCAGAGACAGCAGTGCAGGCATAAAAAGACAAGAGGGGTGGGGGATATGTATATCTTAATGTGGTTTAAATATTTAAACAAAATAACACAGTTTAATGCTTTGTTTTTGTTGAATTAACACTGGCTCCCAACCCGGCGGTCAGGACCCTTCCAAGGGCTCCCTGGATAAATCTAAGGATATTAAGAGATATATCTTGTATATCTCTTTATATATATGGCTCCCATATACATTTCTGTTATTTGAAATTGTGTTTACTTTTCTTACTCTCTTGTGAAATATTGGGAACTTTCACATCTTAAGTACTCCAAAATTCCTTCACACAAAACCATCTAAAAACGGAAACTCTA
The DNA here is from genome assembly GCA_036023655.1 of Nannoperca australis. Lineage (NCBI taxonomy): Eukaryota > Metazoa > Chordata > Actinopteri > Centrarchiformes > Percichthyidae > Nannoperca > Nannoperca australis. The sequence goes on from JAVQJD010004928.1 coordinate 3,866, forward strand.
GTATTTGGTTGAATGTCCACAATAAGGCCCTAAACTGTGATGAGAGATCACAAGTCAAACAAGGATAAAATCCAGTAATCCACAACTAAAATTGTTGCTTAAACTATTATTATTGTAGTTGATTGATTGAGTTACATGAATGAACTTGCCATAAAAAAAAAAAATCAAATATCGCAAATATCTTTAAAAAAAAAAAGTATTCAGAAGTGTTGTTTTGTTTGTTGGCGTCTCCACCTTCATGCTGTAATTCACAATGGGAGAGCAGCCTAGATTCTTGCACTGGGACCTCAACATTTCACAGAAACAGGCTCAGGCAGTAAGTCAGTCAGCCATAGCCTGCATATGTGTGTGCGTGTGTGTCTTCCCATCTCCTCATCAGGAAAACTGCAGCTTTTTTTGCTGCTTTGGTGTCTAGGTCCCGTAGGGCAATGGGCAGCTTATGTAGTTCACACAAACACACTAAGCAGACATGTACACACACTTACACTGGAAACACACACATAGGCCTACACTCAAGCAAGAGGGAACCTGTTATCAAAAGCTCGTCCCACTGGCTGGCTGCCAAAAGAAACGTGCTGAGGCGAACACTAATCCACTTTGAATTACAACGGTACTGAAAGCCTGTGACCACAGCCAAATATTGATATGGGGTCATTAGTCAATTATGGCGGGGACTCTTGCCGAGTGATCAGAGGGGAGGGATCGGGGCAGAGGTGGCCGAGCAGGAGGTGTGAGAAGTGGTCCGAGATGAGGAGGTCACTGCGAGGGGATTATGGTATTAGCAAGCAGAGGGTAAAACTACACGCCAAAGTTAGTCAAGATAGAGCTGTGGCCATAATACAAGACCACCTCCTCCCACTTCTCTCTTTTTCTCTTTACTCTCTGCCTTAAAACCCAGCCACCTCCTCTCTCTCTCTATTGTAATGTGTGTGTCTGTTTGAGAGACAATGCACACTAGCACATGTGCTTGCTTAGCCCCAAAAAGCATCACCACACCCCCTAGTGGCATATCAAGTTTTAGTCTTTTATTACGGTGCTCTTTCCAGAATGTGTTACAACTCATTAAAATGAAATATATCTAAGAAAATGAAATTCTGCCTGTCTTCAGAACACTTTCACTCCAATTACAGCCAATTACAATAATGTTTTATTAAATTCTGTGTGATTGAAACATCTTCTTTTTTTTTACCTGGTTTTATTTGTTAAATTGATATGTAAGGCTCTCAGTTTTTCTCTTCAACTGTAATTAGTATGAAGATGGATAGAAACTCTAGAGGAATCTAATCATTCAATTAGGACCATAGTGTTTCAGGCTAAGTGAAACTACATCAATGCCTTGACACAGATGATACCATTAATTTCCTGTGGGTTAGTAATTTGATAAGGCATCAAATTGGAGAGATTGTGTTGCAAAGGGCATCATCACAGCCAAGCCAATTTAGACACTGCGTGGGGCAAACACTGCAGATAGAAGATTAAAGAATGAATCCTTAAAAAGATAAGTTGTGTGTCTTCAGTCATTACATTTTAAATCTGTATTGTGTATGGTTATATCTTGGCATAATCTATAAATGTTGAAGCATGCAGAGGCCAGAAATGTTGGCATGCATGCAGTTTGTCCTTGACAGATACTGTAATATCAAGAGCTTTAATTGTCCAATAGCTTTTCGTAACATGCTTACACATAAACAATGAAATGATTGCAGCTCTGAATGGCGGAAAAAAGCCCAGGAACAGACCACCAGTAAAGTAGAGACCACCTATAAATGCTTTCCATCGGTGGGTTCACAGAAGCACTTCAGCTGTAATACTTTAATTGCTCAGGGACTCAAAGTCTAATAAGGTTTCTAAATCGAGCTGCTTTATTTGTTTTCCTTTGACTCGCGGCTAGAGCAAAAATGCAGCCACTCTAATTGCAGTGCCGTCATTAAGAGTTGTGGGTATTAAAAGTTTCTTCCTCCAAAAAACGAGCATGTTTCATTGTTTTTGTTTTTTCTCTTTCTCTCCAGAACTGAATTATGGGGCACTTTTCCATCAAGCCCAGGTTCACACAGGAAGTAATTGAGTTTAATAGAAGAAATAAAAAAGACACTCTTAGCCTGAACAAATGTTGAAATACAGAAGGTTGGAGTTCATTTACTGTTTTTACTAGTTGTGTGTGATGTTTCGTGACAATTATCTGGTCGCTATTAAACCAGCATCAGCATTGTGCTCCTAATAGAGGGCGAGTGTTTGCTCGTGACAAAGATGAGGTATTCTAATCCTGACATTCATTTCATTTATTGTTAACTGGCTGATTTGGTAAAATTGTTATTTAAAAGCAGTCGAATTTCCTCACCTAAAATAAGACACCTTTGACCAACACTAATGAAAGAACCTTCCTTACAAACACAGCTTTGTCTCTGACCTATTAACTGTCTCCAGCAGTATGAAAAACAGATAACCGATACATTTGTGCAAATCTCACACAATCATGGGGACAGATCTGTAAAAATATGTATTCTCAGATCAGTATTTTTATTCATATTTTAATCAAACTCATCTCCTTCTATGAGCTGCTTACTTTTAATTGAGTTTGTATTACAGTAATTATCAAGTGAGAAGGAAATGAAGTATCTGTCAGCTCAACGTGTCACAGGTACACTCTCACATTGACATGGGAAGGGTGGAGGGGGGTCTTGTACTTCCCCTGATGAGGCACACAATGGCAATCACAACTCAATTAACACTTTCTATATATACAACTGTGCATGCATGGAGACACGCATGTGCACACACACAAACACACAGACACAAACAGCGGGGAGAGGAGTGAAAAGGCTGTTTTCCAACCCTTTCTACTGATCCTGTGACTTTGACAGCTACACCTGTTGTAGGACCTGTGAAAGTAGACAAGAACGCTCTTAAGACTTGACTTGTTTGATGCCAATTAGTTAACTGTTTTGTCATCCCCTATTATCTCCACGCGCCAAAGTTCAGGTGGAGAGAAAAGGAACAGAAGTTGAATTTGAGTAAAGATGAGGAGGAGGTAAATCTTTCTGTGCATTCATTTCTTTTCGCACCAAGGTCAGAGAGAAGTTACATTATTTAAGGTAGGATCAAATTATGTTATTGCATAAAAAGTGTCACATTATGTGATTCATTAACAATGAATGGAAAAACACCATACATAATCTGGCACATCATTCTCAATGGAACTCTGTCCAAACTCAATTTCTTTCACGCTTCACTCATACATTTTCTGCATTACTGTACATGTATAACCTGTATAAATCTGCTATGTCTGGCTGCTATTTCATTTCTAAATTTCCTACGTGGCTTCACAGTTGGTCAGCATTCCTTTATGCTACACCTGATCTACTTTTACTGGGACCCAGTCAGAGAAATCCACCTGAAGTTATTTCTAATACTTTGTCCTTCCACTCCCCACATGCCTTTCTTCTTTTTTTCTCTCTTCTCCCTCGTGTTCGTCTGTTCCCTCTCTCTACCTCTTTCTCTGTCTAAACTTGCTTTCCTTGATGAGTCCTAGCAGGGAATCACAGGCTCGGAAAAAGGTAGCGGCCTGACAGAGATTGATGTCTGAGCGCTCCCCCTGATTCGCTGATTAAACCCATCAATCAATATGCAGAGGAGGTGTCCAATGCAAATGGATCCAATCAGGCGGAACGGAGTGGTATTGTCTGTGTGTTGTGGCGAGTGGTAAAGTTAGAGGTGGAGGACAGGCACTCCAGCCTGCTTTGTCTCTCCAGGACAGGGACTAAAAATGAATACAGGTGCAAAAGGAGAAACAGGGTGGCAATTTGAGATGGTAAAGCTTGAGGCTGGATGATTGTTGTTAATTGTGTTTCAGGAAGAGAAACAATGTTGCCGTGATCAGGGCAGACGTTTCATTCAAAAGAATAACATTGTGAAGCACAAGATAACTGAGTGTCTCCTGTTCTCTGCTATCACAAACATATGCCTACTCCCTCTCCTCTTGTGTAGGAGACTGCAGCTGCTAATTTCACAGCACACACAAACGCACCCTCACAATGCGCACAAGGCTCACATGCATATATATCATCTGGGCAGCATTCTCCTTGCGCTGTCCCCATCAGCTCGCACACACTATCATATTTTCCATGTCTCCATCTTCATCCAATCTTACTGTAATGGTACAGCAGGGACTGCAGCTGGATCTCCCCTCTGGGCCTGCTTGCTCCCTGAAGTATCTGCCTTGCTCTCACTTCAACCCTCATTTGAATACAAGTAGCATCCTTGGTCATTATAGCGGGAGTGTGTGTCCTGCTCGCTTGTCATTGAGACTGCTGTGTGTGTGTGTGTGTGTGTGTGTGTGAGAGAGAGAACTAGATGGTTTTGAAAGTGACACAGCCAGGATGGATACCATTGTACCCAAGGGTCACGTTGGCCTCTGAGAGCAGCTCTGCATTCAGTTGTTTCGACTTGTCGAAAAGCAAAGCTGCCGTCGCAATCACCCCAACCAGCTTTTATTTCTGTCCGGTTCAAGTTCATTATTCATGATTGTCCCATCAATGTTCTATCTCTATCATTCGGCAGGCTCACCCTCCTCATTCAAACCCCACAGAAAGAGAAGACTGGTCATTTGTTTCAGTAAATGACACAGATGCCTCTCACTCCGCTTATAGACTTATTCCTCCCCTTTTTGGGTAAGGGGTAGGGGTGAGGCGGCGGCGCATGTGAGGGAATGATACCATGACACGTTCTTCCCTCCCTTTTCCTCCTCCTTCATCTCCTCCTTCTTTCTTCTCTCTCTCTCTCCACCACTCTATCCATCCCTACTCCTCCTTCTCCTCCCCCCTTCCCCAGCTCCAGTAGGAAACAACGAGCCCCCAAAATGGCTGCCTTGGTGCCAGGGGGACCACAGGCTGCTCTCCCATCTCCCATAATCACCGGGGCGATGCTCGGATGCCTCCCCCATTTGCATAATGCCATCCTGACACTTTCACTTCCGCCATCCATCACCGGCGGCGTGAGTCCCGCGGCCTGCTCCGTCGCTCCGTCTCCCCCTGATTGCGTCCTGTGTTTATCTGCCCAAGCACAAAAGATTGATTCCCCGCTGTCTCTCGGCCTTATGTTCAGCAGATAGGGATTTTCGCCGAATGATGAAGCACCCAGTCAGCTAATGATAAACAGAAAACACATATTCAAAAGGACGGTCTCCCCCCTCTCATCGGCTTTAGTGTGGCTGCCGCTCGCCTTGCCTTCTCCTCTGCCATGTGTGGGGAAGGGAGGGATGTCAGGTTAAGGAAGTGAACACACTCTGCAGGGAGTTCAATTTGAAACGCAATTGTTTTCCTGTCAGTCCTTTTACATTTTTTCTGTTGATTTGCTCCAGGGGTAAGGGAAAATGAAGGACCGGGAGGAAAGGGAGATAGCAATTAAAATAAAACTGTCGTCTTGATGGCTGCTCTTGTTCTTCTACACACCACAGTGCAGGCGGATCTGACAGACCGTGCTTTAAGAACATATCCTGGCTGAAAGATAAAAGCATACATGAGTGCAGCCCAGTAGCTTTTAAGAGGATAGAATTGGTACAGAGGGTTCCTATACTGCTACTGAAATAGGTACAAACCAAGCCCAATAAGTGCATTATTCATTTAATTACTAAGCATCAAACATAATGCTGCATTTAACCTCTAAAAGACACTGTGACATCCAGTGACTGCATGTTGTAGCAGAAGCACATTACATCCATTAAATCAACAGATAAAATGTTTTGACATCATGCTTCACTTTAATGAAGTGGGCTGCAGTCACATTTCTTTAAATGCACTTGTGCACAGTTTACAATGTGATAAGTATCCCTCGCTATGCAGTCAATGCTACTGTATGCTGCTGCTGCAGAATGCCAATGCAGAGCATTTCAGCAAGTGCACCAAGTCTGCAAAGTTTCACTCCACGATAACAAAATACTATTAGCTGCTGTCACGTACAGGAGAAGAGAGATTATTTTATTTATTGAAATGAGATTGAAATGATAAATCTCTCTCCCCATGATAAAACACTGGGACTCATAAGCCAAGTGTGGGGGATAGGGATTAGAAAAAGATGGAGGCGAGAGAGAGGGAGAAGGAGAGAGAGAGACAGAGAGAGAGAGAGAGAGAGAGAGAGAGAGAGAGAGGGGAAGAAATTCATAATGCATAATAAAACAAAAGGTGTCGTGGGAAACATCACTGATATTAAAATCAGAGGCAGACAGATCTATATGAAAAATGCAGATTTGAAAATGTAAATAACCATGGCCCTAGGGGGGAGGGGGAGTGATTCAAAGATAGGATGACAACATGAAGAGAAAGGCATTTATATGGGGGCTTTGATGTTTCTCACATCCAAATTTATGCTACTGACGACCAAAATAATGCCACTGAAGGGGATTTTACACAGTGCACTGCTGGCCCTGTTTCATACCATGATGATATAAAACACATTATGCTTCACATTATCTCAGTGTGAGAATGCCTGGTAATGAGATGATTCACATTCAAGAGGGATACTTAAGATTGCATTTCAACATTTCCAAACAACAACATGTTATCTTACCATTAAAGCCCTTTCTCCGTTTGATCCGTGCTCAAATGTGTGTTCCTTCGACAGGGAAATCCACACAGTGTGCCTAACCTTAGCCTTTGAGGATGACCCTCTCACTTTAATCCAAATGCATCCCAGATTGCTTTGATTTTCTGCTGAAGTTGAGCTGTCAATCAAAATCAGGAGGCGAATGGACACCCGTGTTTGGATGAAATATCCCTTTAATAAAGCTGACGGTCCTCGTCACTCAGGGCAAGAGAGGATCTTGCGGCAATGTGCTCCTGTTTCTGCCGCCGTGACAAAGTGACAGTGCAGTTAAGTGAAATATGAAGGTGCTACAGTATTAGGTTTATCATTTGTTAACATACCATTTTGATGTGCATCGTGTTAAGATCCATTGGCTTCACAAATTTAGATCGTTCTTGGTGCTTCTTCCTCCTCTGACATTGTTACGTTTGACAGAAGGTTTGTGGGAGTGTAAGAACACTATACTAGGACACTGTGTTGACTGTAGCACATCTTTTATGTGCAGTAACCAAGAGCTACCCCCCATGGATTGTAAGGAAAAATGTAGGAGTCGCAGACTATTTCCCTGTGTAAATCCACCGCACAAGTTTAGCCTCGCCACTGAACTTTACAATACTGTGCTTTCGAACATTGCCATTAGGGAGCTCTCTCACAGCCATTATTTTGAATATATCATTATTCTGGCAGCACTATCACATACAGCTCATCACCATTTTTCTCTTTTTTCTTTGTTTTGAATAGATAAAAGCTTCGTGAGAAGAGAGCATCAAGTCACTTGAAGCACTGACGCCCCAATTGCCAGATTCATTGGCTTTTGAGGTTTTGCATATGTTTTTGAATGCCAGTCAACATCTTACTTGGTTTTCAATGTACGATCACTCTTATCACAACACTGCATTTGGCCAGAATATAAAGGACTCCTTTACACTTTGGTATACAGTGCTGTAAAAAAAAGGGAAAAAAAGAAAAGGATGTACCATGTTTAATTCTGGTTTATCATGGTTATGATAACATTGTAATAACAAACGTATCTGCTTAGAGCAAGGGATGCTATGAAGTCCAACAGAGCAAGAAACAAAGGCAGCCAGATGATCATACAGATTTCAAACAAACCTTCTAAATATCCATATTTCGAAGATACAATTTTCTAATAACCCATCCTTTGTAAAGGGTTTAAATAAATGTCTTTATTAATGGTTAGTAAATAATTTATAAATCTTTTTATATCGTATAAGCCATTAATTACATGTAATTAAACATTTGGGATGCCAAGTTGTGAAAAATCTCTTTGATTGATTGGACTGTATCACAACTTACCTGCTGGAAAAGGGCTGCAGAAGATCTGGATCAAAATCATTTTACTAACAACTTATTAGTCATTTATTAATGGATTGCCAACATTTATAACTTGAAAAACACTGGCCAAAGAGATTTTTCACAATCTGGTAACCCAAAATCAGAATAAGTAAAAGATCTGTATTTTTAAGCATTAATAAAGCCATGAGTTACAATTTATAAACTCTTTATAAAGAGAGGCTTATTGAAAGTGGTACCATTTGGAAGAGAAAGTGAAAGTAAACCACTAAATAAAGAGGTGCTTGTTTACAACCTTCCTGATCATCTGATCACTTGTGTTTCTTTCCACATCAGACTTCACTTTACCAATGAGAGATGTTGCCTAATCTCAGAAACGTCTCTGGTGAGCACAAGTTAGCATAGAAAGAATAGCCAGAGTTACTAAAAGAAGTTGTAATAAATGGGGAAAATCATTTAAAGTGGAATCCAAATAAGAAACACAGGAAGCACTAAAGTGATAAACAATTGAACTGTTTGCCAAGCTAGCTAATGTGGATGTCTTAGCACTTCCACGTGTGGCTCTGCTGAGGTCAGTGTTCCTGAGCCCTTTAAGAGCACATAAGGCCTTCTCCCCCGCCTGCTTCACAGCTGCTTTTAGTCAGGGCCTGAAGTCCCTCCATCCTCTCCTTCCCCTTCCATCCCCATCCCTTCATCCCTCCTGCCCCTCAGCTTTCTGTTCTCTTGCCAGGACTGTAATCAAGCCTTCAGCTTGTGGCCAGGGCCTACCCCCCTCCCAGCCCGAAAAGCCACCAACAGACTAAACTATGAGAGAAATGAAGGGCAATGACATAAGGAAGGAGCGGGGTGTGAGAGATAGTCATTAAAACTATGCCCTGCTGAAGGAACAGAATAATGTTTTAAATACAGGGATTGTTGCAGTTTGTTTGGGAAAACATTGTTGTTGAAGCTTTTGGCACCGTTAAAGATGGCAGTGCAGGAACAGAACATGAGTGAATACTAATCAAAAACATGTGCACCTCAAATTCCACTCATAGCATTGTCTGATTAAGGCCTTTTTCAGGACGTTTGTTAGTGGAAAAGGGGTGAGAGCTGTGATTATGAATATTGTGTACACAGTCAACATGTAATAGAAGAATTAAGCTTTCTCACTCTGGGGGCCACATTTTAGAGCTGGTCTCGGGGGCTGACTACCTGCTTTTGTGTGCTTTCTCTCTTTCCAGTGTCATCTTCCATAGCTGCAGGGGATGGTGTAACCGCCATGGTCATGTCCAAACAAACCCCCATCTTATTCCTCTACACAACGCCCTCTCAGATGACACGACAGCAACAGCAGCCCATTATTCTGGACAGCCTTTTGGTTTGCTCAAGGATGTGATGTTGTCAGTGCTGCCTTTCAAGGCCTGGTCCATGTATAATCTGTCAAGGCCACCGAAAAACAATGCCGAGGATCATTACACAGATATGCAGGGCCATAATCCACTTTTTTTTTTTACATCCATGCATTTCCAGCACCATAGAGCCACATGGGTAATATGATAATGATGATACAGTTGATGTGAGCTTTGAATTTGATTGCAAAGAAAGTTAATTTCCCGTAAAAAAGATTTGTGCAAAGGTAAATACCAGTATGGGCAAAGATATTTGAAATAAAGTTCAGTCCCTACTTCAGAAGATCTCTCTTCAATATTTTTAGCATCTAAATATTTGTTTGCCTTCTTAAACCGAATTTAAATAAAATAGGTTCACTTTATTTTCTAAAGACATTTGTAAAGGAAAATCCATGGCAGGAAATCCGCCCAAATCCTTGGAAAATCCAATAATATTTGCATAGAGCTTAAAACATGCAAAGTCCCTGCGTACGAATTAAGCTGGAAAGGAAAGCCCTGCTGGTTATGCATTAAAATGGATTGGAAGCAGGGTTTGACTCCTACAGGTAAAAGCCCTGGAGTGACGACTGATTCTGCACTTTGAGGAGACAAAAACCAGAGATGTCCCTTCAATGCTGCCCGACTCCTCGCTGTGCTGCAGGATAATCTGCAGCACTGCACATTGCTCAGTGACCCTCTCCTGCTTTCATACCTACCTCTTGAATGAAAAAGATGAGCACAAAGAAATCCCACAATAGCCCACGAGAACATAAAGTTGAGGAGAGGAAAACATTGGAAGGGTTTTCTTTAGCTCAAGTTCTTCCAAGGCCAGCGCTGATTACGGGACACGGCCTGACACAGTATGTCTGTGTGCTGTCAACTCAGGGAAAACAAACATGGAATTTATAGCGCATTAAGAATTCAACAGGCAATCTATTCAAGCAATTAATGGCGTATGAAAATAAGCTCTGTTGGCGTTGAAAGCACTCCAACATGAATGTAGGCCACGACTGTTGTGTGCTTTTGTTTTCCACTGATTCGCCCTTGAGGATCACAGTTCCAGAGCTCACACTCTTCACAAAGCTTCCCTGCAAGTTGTTGTGCCCCCCTTTCATACTCTTGTGTTAAAACGTACAGCACATCTACAATTACACTTTCTACTCTGTTTGCCCACAAAGCACAGTCAAGGTGATTTGTTTTTGATTATACTAAACAGTGTTTGACATTGACAAGATATTCAGAACAAGCTGTCTGTTTTGTCATCTCAGAAGTGAAAAATTGCACTACTTTGAGTAGGCTGTCATCTGACAGTTGAAACAGGCCCAGGCTGGAAACGTATATACAGCATCCAGATATACAAACATTACAAAATACTGGACATCCTGTTCCCCTTAATTTCCCTGTTAGCTTTAGTGTGTTTATCATTATTATCTAATTACTGGTTTGGCAGAAATGCTGAACTTGTGGCTGACTGATTAGTTATAACCACAAAATTCCACACACACCAACAAGCTTTAGGCATTTGGGCATGCAGGTACTGTAAAAGTGACCTCTAGCCTCACCATATTTACTTTGCACAGTACTATTGTCACTCACAACACATTCCTGCCATATTTGTAAGGACAGGCACAAAAACTCCTTTGGAGATGTTTTAACTGTGGTTTTGCAACTTGCACCAAACAGGGGATAAACTCAAAAATCCATGTTGGTCAAACTTTAAAAACTTTTCTTTTTCTTTAGCCCCCCAAATGTTGACATTGTAGCAAAATCTGGGGATTTCTTAATCTAACAATGAAGTGATGACCGCTAGCTGCGCTAGAAATACAAAATTATTCAGTGAATCTTCCTGTGAGGTTTTTAAGCCACAGTGAATCTAAGGCCAGTAAACAGTGGAAAGCCGTACAGTAAACTGAGATCTGACACTGTGTCCTGACCCATGAGAGGGATTATGGTGAGGCTTTGACAGCTCAGGAGTTCCACAACAACCATTTAGGACAGGAATCTGGCCTAAGGTCCTGAGGGAATGTGTATGTGTGTGTGTGTTCTGTGTGTGTGTGTGTCTGTGTTTTGGAGGCTTTTTTTTGCCTGAGGTATTTCTCATGAGTGTCAGAGTAAAAGAAAACAGCTATGGGTGACATGGAATTTAGAGGAGTTGTTATGAGTGCGGCTCCTTAAATATACCTCACTAGGTTGACTTTCAGGAGAAGGTAATGTTGTCCACACAGCTTGTAGGCTACCTCTGCCTATACATTTGCAGAGCATATCGTATGCAAAGAATGGAGACAGTAAATGTAAAGTTTAAATCCCCTCATTGTATGAGAGGCACATTAAAGGTAGCATGTTTTACATCCATTATTTATTTTTACACATGATAATACCAAAGATTCACATGTGAATGTCAGAAAGTGATCGTTTCAGCACTTCACACATGCACAACATTAGTTTCACATGTAGTAAAATTATAAAATGATTCTCAAGGAGAGGCTGGTAGAGATTAACACAGTATACATTACAGACCACTGATGCCTCCCTGACATGTGACCAAAATTAATCAGATTTAGATTCAAGTGATCAAACTGTAATTAATCATGTGAAGAGGGAAATGATCCTTGACGCGGCTCCAGCTGCGAGATGCCTCTGTTTGGTCTCACGTGCCCCTCTTACAGGGGGTCCACCGGGGCTACATTAAGAGGCTTTGTGCCAATGTCACCTAAATTACAGTCACTTAACACAACAGATGTACTGAATGTCGAGCAAATGATGTGCTCGGGTTGGGGTGGCACATTCACATGCATGGAATAAATTTTACCCAATGTATCAGCCGTGTTTTTGTTGCATCCTCTCCCCCTCTTAGTGAATTTGCATTTCGCTATATGCATTGCATGCTCCACTAACCTACACTGTCTTGTATCTCAATCTCCAAACAACTCCATCCATGCCTTTTTTATTTGCCGGCCTTTACGGTCTCCAATGTAGCTTCGGCATGGGTAAATTACGCGTATTTATTTCAGTGCATCAGTTTAAGAAGATTTTCTCTGCTCTTATAGACTCAGCAGTGGATATGCCAGACAAGCTTAGTTCAGAAGATTATTTTTCTCTTTGTGTGTCAGACTCCTCAGCAGAGGCACAGGCAGATACAGGTATTCAGATGGGAGCCAACGCGGACCGGGCTATTGTGCTTTCCCATATGCATGAACAGAGCGTTCTGGCATTGCAGGTGTAGAGGGGGACAATAACCCAGGGTTGCAGGCACAAATTACATTCATCAGGTTTATCAACAGCAATTTGGGATTTAAGCCAACAAGCTCACCCTACCAGCACCTCCTCCCCCTCTTCCATAAGTCTGGCTTTCAATGTACAAGTTAATTCTGCATACACGGAGAGAAATGATCTGCTCACAATTATGCCTCTTTGGATGGATATTCTATCAAGCCAACACTGCTTCTGCCACTACTCTGGATACAATACCTAAACATCAGTAAAGATCTCCTTTCTGTGTATAAATGCTAAAGCAATGCATTGATACTAGCCCCTCGTTTTATATGATAGAGAGAGGGAGGGAGAAAGAGATTATAGGCAGTTTAAAAGATGACACCCTTCAACAGTCTGTAATTGTACTATGCTGGCAGAAAGAATAAAGTAAGAGGAGACATATTCTGAAAAATCATAAGCCATTATGCTCCAGAAAGGGTTTGTGGGGCAGGGCATATATCCACATAAAGCACTGCTGAGAACCTCCAGCAAATTACCCCGCAGGCCTGCGAGGAGGGGGAAATATCACTAATTGCCCTCCATTCTGTCAGGTCAATTGACTCTAATTGGAAAAATAATAAAAAGCATACTACCCCGGGAGCAGCAAGCTCTGAAAACGACAGGGTCCTTTTTGGAAAGAGAGGAAGGGGGGGACCCTCAAATTCCTCAGTGCAAATATGGCATCTGAAATCTATCTTTGCTGCTGCCATTACTCCCTCAAAAACAATTACAGCGTGCCTTCCTCCTGCCATAATTACAGGAAAAAGGGCATGGGTTACATACCAAGTGAGTATAATAAAATAGGCATTAATGTGCATAATCTGGCTCTTTTCACACCTTTATGTGTGATCTTTGATGGTATTGAGAGTGTGTGGACACATGTGCGTGTGTCTGTGACGGGGGGTTTCTTCTGGTCAGCTGCTGTTGAATTGTCCCCCCGGAGAGCTCGGTAATTTGGAGTCAAATGAGCGTAGTGGGGAGGCCACCTACAACAGTCAGAAAATACAGTAGGAGAACAAGGAGGTATTGAATATGAGCTATGCCCCAGGTGTTGGCAGACAAGAGGGAATAGAGCTAATCTACTATCTACATTACTAAATTATCGGAGATGAATGGCTCTGCTAATATAATCTCCCACCCTGGGGGGATGATCCTAAGATTAAGGGTCTGACTCAGTATTCATTGCTGTATTCAGTTCTTTAAATCACTCAAAAGTTGTAATTTTGTTTAAGCCCAATGCTTACCCTAAACCAGACCAAAGTTGTCCAACTTGCCCGTGCTAACTTGACAAAAAAATCTAAGTTTATAAAGAATGTTTTATCTTCTCTTCCAAAACTGAGTAATTGATAAGTTCAATCACAGTAGTCAAATGCATATCAGTTTGTCTCAGAATTTAAAGAATTGTCCATGATGCATTTGTCAGCTTCCCTGCATTTGTCCAAATGTATTACCGGAAATCATATTCTAGATAAATGACTTGTATTACTGAGGAGTTTCATGTGTGCTGTGTTATTTTAATGGGTGAGTTAGTCATCAGACCTGAAATTTCTTCTCTCTTTCTATTGTCCTGCAATTGTGGCTCAGGAGCTGACCTGAGCTGAACTGAAACTGAATCTTGTCAGTAATTGAGTTGAGAGAATAATAAGATCCATCAAAACTTCTCTGAGTAACAACGTTTACATATTCATTCGGGTTCAGTGGGATCGCAGGTCTTGGAATCCTTGTGATTTATTCACTGGCATGTAAGGCTTCTGGATGACAAAGACATTCTCCTGTGAGACCCACTGGCACATCCCCCGCCAGCGACGTCTTGCCCCTAGAGACAAACTTAGGATAAAACAATGACAGGAGCCCAGCAGCACACAAACCAGTGCCAAACAGCACACCCACCTGCTTATGATCAATGAAACCTCACCGTATACTATCTCGCTATACCATGCCAGACACTGATGAAAGGCCTCATCGTTAGTGACCGTCTTTGATCGGCTCATCGCCTGTTTTGAAATGTAAATTGATGGGAAAAGGAAAGGGCTCTGTGAAGGAGTGGCATGCAGAGGAGAAAAGGGGACCCCACCCTCTGGGGAGATTAACGCCACCCCAGTCAGACATGTGTCAAGTGGGGCTTGATGAATCCAGGGAAAACGGAAAAAAAAGTATGAAAAAAAGGAGACAGAGGAAAGAAAGCCCTTTCTCTTCCCTTCTCGCCTCCTCCTGCACATCCCTGCCTCTCAGATCATCATCTCCCGCCCTTATTCTGTCAACGCCCTTCTTGATGGTTACTGTCAGAGGTGCGCATCTCTTTTGTAGTGTGGTGTTTTGCTGCTGCCACAGTGGAGATGCTTGCTTCCTCTGCATATGCACAAGAAGGCAAGGGTGGGGTGGGAGGGTGATGAGCGCGTATTGTATGAGGGCTGGGGGTGGGAGGGCACGGATGCCTGTGGTATCTGCTGATCCTGACACACCTTTGGGAATAAGAAACCAAAGGACAGAGGGAACGCTTCACAAGAAATAGTGGGAGCATGATATCGGAGTAGAGGGATTTGGTTGTTGATGGTGGTGGGGGCTGTTGCAAGGGCAAGGCACATGTTTGTGACATTGTGGATGATAACGCAGGGATGACAGCTAACCAATGTGCTGAAAAACCTTAAAGGAAACAGGGAAAGATACAGAGAGGACTGGCTGTTTAAAGGTGTAATCCTAACATTTTTTGGTCAGTAGGGTGAAGGGAAGACAAGACGAGTCATGGAAGGATGGGATTATGCACATCCATCGATCATCCACACTTGTGAAAAGGAATGTTTCTCTTGTCACATAAGGGCGGATGTGTCACCTTCTCGGTTCACTTCTGTGTCTGTGTCTGTCTGCCTGTGCCTGAAAAGACCATTGCATTATTTGAAGTGACGATGAAATAGAATAGCTAAATAATGTCCCAGCAGGAGGCCGCTTGCAGAAATGATACAATGCGCAGGGCCTACAAACTAATGGCCAGCTGTCTTATAATGAGCTACGGCGATCCAGGCCCGCTGATCCCCCCCCCCCTAACACACACACACACACTTGTCCCACCGCTGTCCCCATTGTGGTACATTACGGGCATATGGGGGGAAGGTGGGAGGGGAGAAGGAGTGCAGAGGTGGAAGATGAGTGTGGGACTGTCCCTCTCTTAACAGCTCACCCCCCCAAGCCCTCCATCACCACTACTGAGCACTGAAACCCTCTCAGTTAACGAACCAAGAGCCGTCTAATTAGAGCTCAAAAATTCATGAGGGTCCTCATTAATATTGAATATCTGTTGTGGGCCACGGCTTCAAAATAAGCACTTGCATATGCAGATGGAAGGTGAGAGAGAAGGAGGGTGGGAAGGAGGGGAAGAAGGAAGGGGAGTGCATTGCACAAAGCCAAAGTAAAGATAGTGAGGTAAAGGTGGAGGAAAGGAGGTAGAGAGGATCTAAGCGGGTAGGAAGAGGGAAGTACATGAAAAGAAGGGCGACGGATTGGGAGACAGATGAGTAGAGGAGATGGAGGGAGAGCAGACAAGAGGAAAGGGGAGGAGAGGGAAAGGGATAAGAAAAAGTGAGGGACCCCAGAGAGCTGTACCTGTGGAGAAGAGTTGTAATGTTGGAGGACTCTCCTGGGAGAATATGCATGGTCTTTAATGAGGAGGGTGGAGCGCAGTGGCGAAGAATAACAAAAAAAAAGAAAGAAAAAAAACCTTCTGCTCTTAATCCCTCGCTGAGAGGAAAACCTCTTTCAAGCAGGTACGCAGAGGTATCACTTTTCAAGTCCCTCACTCCTTCAGTTTTACCCTGGAAAAGGGTACACAGATAAAAGATACTGTCATTTGAAGATTGTCTTCTACCAACAACCATCATTTGCCTTTGAGATAATTCACTTCAGATTTAGAGGCATATGGGTAATGCAAAGGGGGGGAGGGGGGTGGATACACTACATTAACTATATGTCAGCCACTCTGGAAGACATCAAGAAAGTCATTTCATAGTGAAGAAGAAAAAAGCAATATGAATAAACAGTTTCTCCTCACATCGCTTTACTAGTCGTTGAGTTTTGTCTTTTGTATCGCTGCAACAACATTTCTATGAGAAGGTGAGCGTAGGGCTGTACATGCCTGTCCTCAGGCCCCAGTGAGGGAACCAGGTTTGGAACAATAGGCCCCATTTATACGTGTCATTTCAAGTATCCAGATAAGGTCCAAATGCAAGTTAATACACGTTTATACATAGCCAAAAATGCATCCTGTTAGCCACATCACAAATCTGATTGCAATCCGTCTTGTGTTTCCCAAGCTGTACAAATCAAGATCAGCCTGCTCTAGTGCAGAGGGTGGTGGTGACGCACCTGTAGCCATTCAGTAATTAAAAACGACAACCTGTGCACTTTAGTTTAGCTAAGACAATAAAAGTTAGCACATGACAAAGTTAGTTATACTTGGGAGGAGTAAAGATTACATATAAGTCTTTAAGAGATGGAAGCACTTACTCCTTTTCAACATCTGGTGAGAATCCAGCTCAAACTAACATACACTCCGACCATGTGTATGTGGGAAAAACCTGTGTGTGTTCCTCTGACAACTCAGACTGATCCCAAAATTTCCTAGGAACTCCATCTCCAGCAGTTATTTTCATACAGTCTCTACTTTTTCCTCATGTCTCTGTGTGCGAATTTTCCCCTCAAACTGAAACATTTTTAGCTAGTGTGGATAGGTTTTTACCAAAATCCACTCCCCTTAGGAGGAATTCAAGTCTGTTAGCGTATGCTTACACTTGTGAAGCTACAGAAAGCAGACTGGAAACAGGGAAACAGCTAGCTTGGCTCTGTTCAAAGGTAAGAAAATCTGCATACCAGAACCATCAAAGCTCATATATATAGCTATACAAGCTATATATCTTGTTTAATCCATACAAAAAACAAAGTGTATGGGGGACAATGTGCTGCACTATTTCTTGGTGGGATGCAGAAACTAAGACTTGGAGTCTTGTTGTCACTGTGAGGTTGCCAGGCAGACATCAATCTTCTCATTTAACTCTCAGGTACCAGAAAATAATTGTCATTTCCAAAATATCAAAATCATTCCTTCAAGCGAAACGTGTGTGAGGCAGCTCGTTAGCTAAGCTTTAAGCTCTGGTACCTGTGTACCTACTGTATATGCATGCATGCAAACATAAATGTGAATTCACACATAAGTGAATGCATGTTTGCTCACATGAATGTGTGTGTGCGGGCAAGTCTGATTGTGTCAGCTCAGGCATCTGTTTGCCCATGTGTGCTCAGCACTTTGCTTGTGTCCGCGTGTGTGTGTGTGTGTTTGTGTTTGTGAGTGAAGTGACTGTGGTTGGGGCCAACCTGAGCGCTCTTCCTTAATGTGTCTGGGAGGTCCAGTGGAGTCGAGGGCTTTGGAGGGCGTGGATGTGTCTGCACTGAGAGATTTATAGGCTTCAGCCAGGATCACTCTCTTTCTCTGGTGCCAAGTTAAGCAGTAGCATAATTAAAACATCAGAGGAATCCTTTTGAAGTCAACAATGGGCTCTCAGGCGAACCTTAATGAAAACACACATACAGTACACACACACACACACACACACACACACACACACTGTAAGTTGTGCACCCACTTGTCTTTGCTCTTGCACTTACAGATACACACATGCGACCACACACATATACTCTATACCCATGTATCTTCACACACTCTGGAAAGATGCAGGGTAGATTAGATTAGAGCTCTATTTGTTGTTGTTGAGGAAATTCATTTCCACAGCCAGCCAGTTGCAGGTACATTCAAACAAGACAGTTATTACTCTGGCAAATGATTTGACACAGACCAACACACCATCACGGAGGAAATGCAGTCATAACAAGAAGACATTTCACATAGTTGCATAAAAAAGAAACAGTCCAGGGTGCTATTAAAGATGGTGACGGCATATGGGGCAAAATTATGCATAGATAGTAAACGTGAGACTTATCCTCTATGTAAGCATATAGAAAGAAATGACATTTCCCTAAGTGCTTTCCCTCAGTGTATAATAACTTTGTCTTTCTCTGCTCACACACACACACACACACACACACACACGCACACACGCGTGCATACTGTACAGGACAATTACTCACATTAAACACCAACAGATGCCATCTTGATTAAATTTGACCGTACAAACACAAATGGAGGCGAGTGGGTCTGCGTCAAGGGTTCCCAGAGCATATGCCGCGCAGGTCGTCAGGAGCCCGGGAATGAGGGAAGGATCTGAGGCTGCCTGCTGTTTTTGCCTTGCTGACAACACACTGTGGAAAATACCCTCCGAGCCCCCGAGAAAGGCACGGGCCGCGACCCACCATCCAGCCCTGCTAGGAGAATTGGCCTAAAACGCTGAAAGATGTAAACAAGGGAGGATAGACTACAGTAGATGTTAGTAATTCGCAGTGCGTATAGGTCCTGACCTTGTTAAGTGAACAATACTAGTGCTGTGGAGACATGATGGAGGTGTAAATTGGACAATCCTGGCTTTTTCTATAATGAGCTATTTCTGTGTATATTTGTTTTCACAGCTCTTGGCTCCACATCAAAGTGAGAAATGGTATAGCTTGTCTATCTGAAGGTTGCAAAGTCAAGTGAAATTCATGCCCTGGACCCATACCAGCGCAGATCAAAAGTATTGGGCCTTGTAATATGATCACAGTGGGAGTTCACAATGTGAGCTAACTCTTGGGGGAGGGGGGGCTTATCTGTGTGATCCTTATCTGCCATTGCCCATAACCCATGCAGGCGTGGTGGTGGTATGCATCGATAAACTCATAAACAAACTGTAATTACAAGCCCATTAGAGTCAGACCGTCACAAACACAGACTCATAATCCATACACAGGAGGGATGGAGGCTTGTCGCTCATTTTCATACAACCCACTGAGCTAAAAAAGTAGAGCAAAATACTTAATGATTTGTGACTGGGGGACAAACAAACCATTTTGATATAAGAAGCTTACACACTCTCAAAAGACATGTAGCAATGTTGACGCTCGTGCTCATCACTGTACACACTCGCCTTGTTTGAATTTGAGCAGAGCTTAATTTATAGGGGAGGTGATCAGAAAGTGGAAGGCAAATTGGTGTTTTATTTGAGGTGGATAAACATGTTTTCTTCTGCTGGGAGTAATCAGGAAAAATAATCACTTCAGCCTTGACAACAAATTTACTTGAGTACGTTTTGAGATGATAGCCCTGTTGTTTGAACTGGACCCTGTGGATTTCAGCTTGTTTTCCCTATACGTCTAGACGGAAAGACTCTTAATAGTCCGGGCCATGCTCACTCAGAGACAAACCCAAGTCCAGAGGGATTGAAGGCAGAAACCCAGAGTTCATTCATTATACAAGGCAAGTCTCTCTCCGGCCCTGTCGCATTTTGAATGATACCGTGGCTTTTATATGACATTTTGGACATTAATATTGCAGGGATTCCTTACATCCCCTTTCCATACCTTTATGTATTCTTATGGACTCCTTCAAAGACACTGGTCAGGTTCTCTAACCTGCGATATATGGGGCTATATGTCCTTCTCTTGCCTCTTAGTTGGACATCAGGGATATGCTAAGATCCATTGAGACTCTGAGTGTGTATGTGTCTGTATGTATGCCCACTGTGTGCGAATACAGCTCTTCTACCTAAATCTGCCTCGATCCTAACCTTCAGAGGATCAAGCAGATCAAGCCCACGTCTACCTTAGCTGCTCTCTGTGGTGACATTTTGCCCAAACCCCAGAAAATCCAGGCCGCCCTGATCCTCCTCAGCCCATGTTTACTCAAGAGACAGGTGAGCCGACAGTTTGCGTCTTCCAAGGGACAATATTGTTAATAGTAAGGGTAGAGATGGGGTGGAAACCGGTGTGCATAGCAAAACAGGGAAAAGATATTTATATATATATTGTAATCTCAGTTGGTTTATTGGAATAAATGGCAAAATTGCAGGTCTGCAATTTAGAAATGTTTGCTTTTGTCTTTAAAAGGGCCCATCTATTTTAGTGCACCTCAAAGGAACTAATAAGGGATTAAATATTATAATTTAATAAAATGCTTTTTTTATACAGTCACTCTCTATGGCAAATATGAATAAGAAAGAAACCTCTCACTACCTTATGCTTCAAGTATTAATCCTTCAATGTAGACTAATTTATTCTATTTTTTACAGAAACGATTATTTCAAGCAAATACATTCAACTTTCTCTTGTTTCAGCTCCTTTAATATGAGGATTTTTGCTGTTTTGCTGTTATCTATTAAATATATTTGGGTTTTTGGAGTGTTGGTCAAACAAAACAAGCAATGTGAAGATGTCACTATTTTCTGAAACGTTACTAAATAATACACATTTTCATTCATTGTAGAACATATTCTATTGTATTATGTTCTTGTGAAAATTTCAACCTTTAATATTAAAATGTCTCCGTATAGTACTTACTCTTACCTCTCCATCTGACATCAAAAGAGTTCTTGTGAAGGCTGCAGAAAAGAAGGGGAAGAGGAAGTGCATAACACTTTAAAACTGCCCACATCCACTAACATCCTGAGCCTTATTAAACAAAACATTTTTTTTTGCATTCTCTCATGCAAGCAGGAATAAAATGCCTTTAGGTCACATGTGGTAAATAATAACTGGGGATGCTTGAGCAGGTAGGGATGTAGTTTTTATTAATTATAGTACCTGGTGATATGTTCGAGAGCAAGGTATTAGCCTCTGTTGCGCTAACGGGTTGCTAATGCAGTTGATGTTTGACCGGCGCTGAGCTCTCTAATATGTCTGCAGGGACACGGGAGGTTCTAATTAATCCTGAGCTGACGGCCAAGCCAGGACATCTCCTGGGAGGCATCAGGGAAAGCAAGGAGTATCAGCACACTTATCCACAGATTAGACTCAACACCCTCACTGGGATGTCGAGCTAAAGGCTTGCAATTGTTCTTCTCTCACCTGGCTAAGTGAAAAGACACTTTGGTAATGTTTTTCAGTAAATCTTGTGTTTAGGGAAAAATTTTCCGTTTTTATATTTTACAACGTATCTGTCAGTCAAATGAGAAAGTGTCATTGGAGTGATGTATTAATAAAAAAAGAATATTCATATCCTGTCTGACTCACTCAAAGTTTCCTCTGCTGAAAAGGTTGTCTGAACGGAGGATGAATCTCATGCATGTTTGTCAATATAATTTGCTCTCCCCTTCACCCCAGAGGAACAAGCCAGTCCCTTAAGGTTTCCAACTCAAATGCCAACATCTGTCTGGCAACGGAGGCAGAATGAGACAGACTAGGACACCTTCATCAGAGGTATTCTCTGGTTGACAGAAGCCACAAGGTGGAATTTCAGAGATGAAATAATGGGTGAGCTGAAAAGAGGCTTGAGTATGCAAATCCCCCGCTGCACCCAACCCTGCGTTAAACAATCCATCTTGATTAATATTTCATGTAATAAAAATCTATTAATCAGGAAGAAGTCGAAACTTTTCTGCTTTCCCAGAGGAAGCCGAACCCCTTGTTTTTCCAATACTTGCATGTGTGATGTCATTTTCCGGGCGACCATCTTGGAAAACAAAACATCTTGTAATAATGGGCCAAAAAGAACCAGCTTCTATTTTCTGTCTGGAGCTCATGATAGTCTGAGCAAAGCGAGGCCAAATATGCTGAAAGTCCAAAAGCATTGAGATCCACAAACAATTTGGCATGGCTGCTCACACTTATCCCCATTCACAAACCTTCTTTTATGTACGTTTAACTTGGCACTAGTCGCCCTCCCTCCTCCCCCAAGACCGCTCAACTGATAGAGTGGGTGAGAGTAGCACATCACAGTACCACACTGCTCTCTACCTCCCCACTTTCATTATACTGTCATTTTGAATTATCAGCAGCGATGGACTGGCAAGGATGACTGACACATTTCTGCAAGCGGAGCCGCTAAAGCCTGGCTCTCCAGCATGTCCTGGCAAGCCCCGCTTACGCTGTGCCAGACGGAAGAGGGCCGGCCAAGTGTCTGGCCAAGGGGGCTGCACTAATACTGCATAAATAGGGGGGGAATTCCCTGCCCCCATGCTGTCTGAAAACAATATATCTATGTTGAAATGGAAGGAGATATACCTGGGACGACATGTGCTCATCCTATGATTATATGTAATTGAGTAGAAAAATCACACAAAAAGGCTACAATGCAGATATGGTAGGGTGAGTACATTTTAATATCAGCACTGTATCCATTACCAAATGTCAATTTCGAATCAAGTGATATAATTGAATAAAACAGATGCTCTCTTGCTAGAAATATGAGGCACTAGAACTAATGTGTCAGTGAAAATCTATCTGAAATGAGCAAGGGTGACAGAAAAGATATCACTATAAAATGCGGTTTTAGCAGCAAATTAGATCGTGGAGCAACGGATTTCACCATAATTTGCATTTTGCATGTAAGCAGTGTCGAGCCAAAAATACTTGCCGCAACACCACAGCGGCAGTCTCAGAGGGCTTAACAGCACCAGCAGACGAGAGCAAAAGTGGGAAGAAAGATAGAAAAACAATGAAAACAAAGAAGAAGAAAGAAAGAAAGAAAAAAGAAAGGACATGCTAATAAAAAAAAACGTCCCAATGCAGCAGGGCGATGGCCAGGATGGGATCTCGTGGGACATTACATTTCACAAGACCCTGGGATCCACATCAACCAGTTAGCAGCGGTTTTACAGCTATGACTTTGTGGTGAAAACCACTTTGTTGCCTAGGATGTAAATTACGTGTTCGTACTGAATCATGGGCTCTGACACTGAAAGGATCCAAAACACTGTTTTTTACTCAACCAGGCAGCGCTTCAAAATTGTATGACAAAGCCTAGAAAAGGTAGAGGGACGTCTCATAACTAGAAAAGTCTGCGCGTTGTTAGGGTTTGTTTTGCTTGGTAGGGTGGAGCTGGTGAACATGAAGAGAAGCCGCGCTCCTTACTGTACTTTTTTTAACTGGAAACATAAGGTTACTTACTGACGTGTGCAGTCTTTAAACTGCAAAAAGACAAAGATGGTTAATCTGATCTCCTCACATAAAAAAACTATGTTGTTAGTGAAGTTCGGAACAGCCACGTTTTAGCTGATTTGTCAAACAGGCAATTTGTTAATTTGACAACTAAGACCACAAGGTGAGGACATGATGGCATGAATCTGTTTGAATGATACTGTAGTCACATTTGTTAATTGGGCCACAGAAATAACTGAATAAAGGAGACATGGGGTGAACTAAATAAACTACTTCTCATCTTACTCTGTCCCTTAGATACTCCACGACATCCAAGATTGGGCTGTTCTAAACCTGAAACCTGAATTTATCTGAAATAAATGATCAAGGAAACAAGCCCACTGCAAGACACACTTGCATTGGTTTCCCACACCCTTTGCTTTGTGAACATTGTGAAATCCTTTACTAATTTCTATCAGGGAAATGCTAGAGAAGGATTGGTTGCACCTCATTTGATCCACATTATCTTTGTCATATCTTAGTTTACATGCACACACACACACACTACAGTAACTGCCAGCGCTTGTAAAACCTCTGCTGGGTCTCTTGCACATTAAACCAGCTGTCAAAAGCGTTGCCATCTCTTTGGCCAAGGAGCACAGAGGTGGGCCTCAAGGTGGGAGACAAACACACATTGTCTGTGCATGCTCTTTTCCCAGTTAAAATTTCATCGCTGGAGTGTTTATGTGCAACATGTCAGCCCCTCAGCCTATCACCTCTCTGGGATTCTGGGAACACTCTCAGACTAGTGTCAAACTTCTTGGAACCAGATTGAGAAAGATAGGAAGGTATTGTTGAGCATTTGTTCTTATTCAGGTACACATGTAAGTATTTTGAGGAAAATAGGCTTTCAAGGACCTGTTGACTTATCACACTAATACTGCCGAAAAACTAAAACTAAAACTAAAAACTTAAAGAGTGAAAACTGTCCTTTGATTTTGGCGTGAAAAGACTTTCTTCCCATGTAAAAGACCTCTGAGGGCTGAGAATGAATTATAGACACTCTTTTTCTCTCTCTCTCTCTCTGCATAATTTCAGTATTAAAGAGAATGAGTGTTTAAGGCCACAGCTGAACTGACAGAGGACCGGTCGCTTAAACTAACTCTGCCCATAAACATCCTGACGCCAGTTAATTGTTGGTTTGAAGATCAGCCCCCCCCCCCCTTCCTCTCCCTCAATCTTGCTTTCTTTCTCTCACACTCCCTCAGTCTTTCACCCCATTCTTAAACAATGAATGTAATTTTTTTTATAGAAAAAGTAAGATAAAGTGGCTGAGGCAGAGAGAGAGAGAGACAGAAAGGGAGAGAGCGAGAGCGGGAGATTGCAGGCAGTGGTGGTGTGAGAAGGGGCGTATGGCACCCATTATCTTGTTTATTAAAAGCAAGTTTCTTTCCTTCGCTCTCTCCTCCCCATGCAGCTGACCGCAGATATTTCCAAGGGCCTCGCTGTGCTGCTCTGTGCCTACTTCACAGGCTGCTTTGCAGGGTCACAGAAGTTGAAACCAGAGGGTGTCAATCGACTGTTCGCTTCGTGGCCCAATGGCCATCTCAAAGGCAAAAAAAAAAGCATGCATGTGTATCAGCTGTGTGTGCTCGTTTGCATGTGCATGTGCACAGCTGAGCGTAATTTATGTGTGCATGTGCATTTATTGATGAAGTCGCTAAAATATACTATGAAGAAGGGAAAGTCAAATTTGTCAGCTGTTGTGCACATTCAGTGTAAACAGGAGGGAAACTGCAGCACAGTATGTTGCAGTGAAGGGGAAGTCTGTGTATTTCTTTTTGAAGCTTCAGTTGCTGTGTTTCCATACACATACTTTC
This sequence comes from Nannoperca australis, assembly GCA_036023655.1. NCBI lineage: Eukaryota > Metazoa > Chordata > Actinopteri > Centrarchiformes > Percichthyidae > Nannoperca > Nannoperca australis. The sequence goes on from JAVQJD010004928.1 coordinate 29,244, forward strand.
ATGCACATTTTGAAGTATGTCATTAGAAAAGCTGTATGGAAACCGCAAATATTGATAAAACTTCCTCAATTATGCTCATTTGAGGTGTTTTTTAGCCTGACACCGCCAGACCAATTCACACATGCTAGTTAGTCTGGAACTTCTCAGTTCATTTTTGATTTCCAAGGAGCAAAATTAACGGGCGCAGACTACAATGCCTTTGGACACAATTGGATGGACCTATTGGTTATAGGTTGATTATTGGTTATCATTGCTCTAAATTGCGACCGATCAGAGCAATGAAACGTTTGACGTAGCGCTGAGGCCTGGTCTTGAAGAGGTGCCATGTGTGGAAATTGTTTTAAGACTTCTATAATCTCAGTTGTACGTGTGTGAAATAAATAGGGGCCCCAGCTGCTAATTGTTGTGCCAGGGCCCCCCTAGCAAGTTAATCCAACCATGACCATAAGACATGACCATAAGCAGAGTAGACGTCAATCACTGTTCTCCTCTGGTATCAGAAATTTAAGAAATTCAAAATGCTGGTGCAGTTTCTGACCATTGACAGTAATGAACATAATAAGTAATAACAGGTTAATCAATTTATTATTTACTATAAAAACACCCACGAACTTAGAGGTCCAGCCAAATTGCAAATGATCTGGCTCTTGAAAAGCTTAAGTATGTATTCCTCATCCTTGCAGTACAAATTGTTTTCCATGCTTCACAGTTGCCTTGTGCCCAGTGAGACTCATTCAATTAGAGGTAAGCTCACATGTTACCCAAATGTTGTCTTGCGTAATGAGTAACACCCCACATGCTGTCTGTGGTTGTACTTTATATTTTTTCCATACTGTATCAAGATGCCCACATGTTAGCCATGCAGACACTGAACGGTACTACTGTATATGAAATGAGGCAATTTTACTGCTGGTAAAACTGGCTGTAAAACATCTGAAACTTTTCTGTATATCTTCCATCTTCTGTTTCAACAAATGTGATTCAGGCTTTAAGTATTAATGGTGAGAATCCACCCCGAAACTAAATTCATGTGTTTTTCATTGACAGCGATCGGTTCATAATATAAATTGTGCACATGAATGAGTTAATCCCAAAGCTACAAATAAGGCAAGAGGCACTTATGATGCCAGACGCCACTTGTATATTCTGTGTAGATGAAGTGTTGACACCGGGTGGACAGTTCTCAGGGTGATTTTCTTGTGTTGTGGGTATTTATGCCGAAAAACTGCTTAACACAACACAGATTTAAAACTTATTTATTTTTCTTTAAAAACAAATATATTTTTGCCAGTCGCATATTCATTGCAGTTGTAGCAGGCGGCTCCAGATCATTTTCTGTCATAAACATCACAAATTAACATTCTAGTATGTGTGGTTTACAGTTTTGAGAGAGACTCGGTCATGTTTGCATACACAGACTGAAGTGTCATCAGGAGATCATTAGAACAAGTACTGTAAGACGAAAATACGTTTTTCAGGCACAGTTTTCCCCTTTACCCCAGTGTTAACTGCTCAAATACATACTTAGTATTGTTTTATCACCTTCATCCTTTACAACTTTTGCAAATTTTATGAGAATTACATATAAACATATTGCTTCTGTTTAGGGTCCCTATAATGCTCAGTTTTTGTGATTGGTATTGACAGTACTTCTACGTACGATTAAATAATTAAATAAGATTATTGTTGTTATTATTATTATAATATGAGAAGAAAAATGGTTAATTGTGTCATTATTAATATTATTATTATTATTAATATTATTATTATTATTATTATTACTACACATAAAGCTGTGGGGCCCCAAACAATGAGAAAGTAAAGCCAATGTCACCAAATAACTAGGGCTTAATTGTCTTTATACTATAATATATGAGAAGGGCACATACAAAGACACACAACAGCACAGGTACACAAACACTCGTGTGCTCAGGTCATTGTGCAGTATCATTATCTAACACATCTAGAGCAGGAAAACAACCGTTATTCAATTTGCACCAATCAAATCTCTAAGGCTGTTCAATTCATCAGGGTCAATTGCTGATACAAAGTGCTGGAGGTTATCTCCACTCGCCACATACTGCACTCATTCAGACATAGACCATGAGCTCTGTTATGAATCAGGTTGCTGCCTGCATGGCTGCACAATGGCCTCATAGTGCAGAGGGAAACTAGGTGGTCCGAGTATTTGACACTGCCCAGCACAGTCGAGGACCACGCTGTACTGTATAAGTCCAGTGATGTTTCTCAAGGACACTGATTTAAGATCGGTTTGCCTCGAATGAAAACCATACTCATTCTGGAGCGAGAAACTAATACTGAGAAGACATCAGCACCAGAAAAACACAAAGCTAAGTTGCCGGCGGCCTCAGCAGGGCGCAGCTCCGCCGGGTCTAGTCTGCTGGGTTCTGTTTGCATGTCCTGCTTTGTGATCCCTTCTAATTGGCCATCATTACACCCCACATTACCCTATCAGGGCATGGCTAGAGGGGGAAACAGACCATGGTGGTGGATGGTACGCTTTAGTAAGTCTGAATTACACAACACCGGGGCCATGACTAATATTGGCGCAGTCGATAACTGCTAATGTAAGCAATGGAACAGATGTCCACGGTGAAATAACAACAAATATAGTCCAGTTAACCTTCTCGCAAGGCTGCTTTTGACCAGTCAGAGAGGCACAGGCTCGGTCAAGCGCACATGATGGCTATCATTCAGCTGTGATTGTGTTTCACTCTGTTGTGTTAAGTGTTTATTAGTTTAAGCTGTTTGTTTTCGGGTAGTTTTTTTTTACCTCATAATGTGTGTGTGGCTGCACACGCATATTTCCGTGCATGTGCGAGGTGTCTCCTGTTCTGTGTGGTCAACTGTAGAGTGATTTAATTACGGCCAGTGTTTATGAAAACCTCCACCACAACATAAAAAATGGAAAAGCAATCCTTTATGGTAATAATCGGCCCTCAGCCGAGCAAACAAAAGTATGTTTATACAAGTAAATGCATGAACAAGGAATCACTTGAGACCATCCAGAAACTGAGATAAAGACGAAACAACAAAGATTACTTCCATACTTTTTTGTGACTCATGAGTTTAATTGTTTGTTTTTGTTTGGATAGTCTGCTTATGTTAATTACGCTCTCCTCTGTTTGAGAAAAATGAGAGTCGAAAATATTTTTCAGCGCAAACACAAACAGTTTGACAGAATGCAAACATGAGAAGTCCCCCCCCCCCTTCCACAAATCCACACCTCTCAGCCCCGCCGCCTGCACACTGAAGGAAATTAAACATCTGTCTTTTCTCTCCCTCGCTCCTGCAAAACTTGGCATCTTTGAGTAATTTTTCTTTCTTGTTCCTCGTTTTTTTTCCCCTGGTCAGGCAGGGATTCCCTTGCCACAGCCGAATTCAATTTACTGCAGCTTTTTGTGCTTGTGTGTGTGTGGGAGCCCAGTTCGTCAGGAGACTTAGCAGTGCCGGGACTGAGGACCCAGTCCAAACCGCTACAGGACGAGCCTCGGCCATCACCTGATAGATGAGACTGTAGCCTTGACCCATGTGCCAAGCTGCCGGGTCACTTGATTGAAGTGCACCACACTTGAGAACATCAGCGCCTTGCATCCATTGAAATAATAAGCTGACCCAGAGAGCTGCTCGCCTTTGAGCTGCAGCCAAGCCATCTGAATCCACTCTGCCCAAATGAGGGCTTATTTTTCAAAGCGTCTCTCTCATGTGCTCCGGCCGACCCTGCACCCGTGTTCTGTGTGCGCTATACGTGTGCGAGTTAGTGAGCGAAACGACGGCAGAGGCCGCGTTGGAAAGGAGCAGATCACGTCTGTGGCTGAACACTTTGTTTGGTGAGTCACATGTTCCTGGAGAGTTGTGTTTTCTGAGTTTGGCAAAGTCAGAGTTTTTCTTTCCACTTGTTTTCCACCAAGTTTTTGTTTGGTGTTTGTTCTTAACCTTTCATTTGCGAGGACACAACATTTCTCCAGAGTCTTTTCTGTAATGTCACTTAGGGAAAGTTCAGCTGAAGCAGGAGGAGACATGATGCACTGGGACAGTTTAAAGGTATTCAAAAAGTTCATGTGTCAAATCCTGGATTATATGGAAATTATTACATTTGCAGCCACAGCCCTGTTGAACCAGGGAAATGGAGGGTAAATGCCCCAACATGTTCAAGTGTATCATGTTGTAGTGACATGTGGCGTGAGGTAAATACGACCGGCCCCAGTACATGCTTTTATGATGGGACCTATTGCACACACCAGCCAGCGCATCTATATTTTACAAACAATGTGTTGGATTGTACAGTCAACTTTTAGGCTACTGTTATGGAATTAACCCCCCCCCCCAAAAAAAACGGGTTTGCCTTTTTGAGGGCATATATATCAAATGGCAGCATATTTACTTTAATGTGAGTTTTTTTTTTTAACACAGGCGTATTTCCAACTCTCAAAGGCCCGATCTCTACCACCCCAGGGGCCCCAGTGCAACCGCACTGCATGCAATGTTTATATATTACACCCCTGGTAGTGACCCTTTTGAAAGTCAATACAATGATGAAGAAGCAGACACCTACAATACTGTGACACTATGGAGTAACCACATCATTTGTGGTAATCCACGTCATGGGTGTGTATTGTAGTTCTGCTCTTATTTGGCTTTTTTATGCATGTGCCACCGAGGATGGGGGAGGGAGGGGGATAGAAAAAGACACTTTAAGGACTGGAGGAGCCAAGAGGAGCTCTTGCCAGGCAGTTAATGACTGCTACAGTAAAGTATAATGTGCACGAACAGACAATAGTATTATGTATGTATGCTTAAGTAAGAATACTTAATGTTCAATATTATTCATGCAGGGTCTGATGATCTGGACACATGCCTGATCTGCCCTCCAGTGTTGACGAAATATAAATTTGATCGCAAAAAGAACTTTGGATAAAGCATTAAAATAGATCAATACTCAATTATATAAGTGTACATTATAATTGGAGGATATATAGATATATAGATGGAGAATCCTATTAAAAGGTAACAAAGTAGCACACTAACCTAGAGTGTCTCAATTGTGGATAGAGGATGCCATAGGGTAACTTCATTGTGTATTTAGATGGTATGAGAAGTGTTTTTGATTCCTCTGAAGAGCCATTTTAGGCTCAAAATGTATTTTATATGTTTTTAAAGCTAAAACAATTAGTCAAAGTCAGGAAATTAATCAGGAAGAAGAAAATACCCACATTTCCTTGCTTTGAGCTTGCAAAATGTGAACACTTAGTCATAGCCTTCTATGATATTACATACAATTACTTCAATAAAATCTGCAAAAAGATGCTAGATGCTAATTATGAATAGCACACACACACACTTGTCCGTCTTGACAGATTTTGAACCAAACTAGCAACCGTATATGGTATCATCTCATCGCATGATCAAATACAGACTTCACTGGACAACATCAATGCACATATTACCCAGCAACCATCATTTTTTTAACGTTCATTTGTATGACAAAAAACAGACAAAAAATTCATTTAATTGAATAGTTAAAAATATTTTTAATAGTTTATGTAGAACAAGCACATCTTTTTGTCATAGATTCCTACGGACTAATTTAGCAACAAAAAAATTATGACAGGGATGGGTTTGCCTTTTCAAGGGCATACATAGTGTGACACCAGTTTAGCTTTAATGTGAGGTCTTCTTTGAACGCAGGCACATTTCTAACTCACATGGGCCTGTCTGCCAACTCGTTATTGGAGGGCCCGCTCCCTCCATGGGCCTCCCTACTCCACAGGTGCCAGGGGAAACACACTGCCTGCACTGTCTATATTTACGCCCCTGACTTGGGGCACCCCAGTATCTTTATGGTTAAGGCGCATATCACATAACTGGTTTGACTCCCAGCGGGGACTCTTGCATGCCATACCCACCTTTCTCCCTATGTACCCTGTGTATCTCTACATTCACTGTCAAATAAAGGGAAAATGTCTCAATAACTTGACATATAATATCAAAGTCACTGGTCAGAAAAGGGTCAAGAAATGTTAATCTTATCTATCTCACTCTATTATAGATTTTCATGGTAAATGTTTGGAAGCAGTAACTTGATCCATCACATATACTTGAGAGGTTCTCAACATGTTTTCAATTTTCAGACATTTCATATGGCCCAGTGAGATGTCTCAGGCTTCACTAATAACATTTGCTAACCAGTGTGTCCCAGCATTTCATTCCCTCTGTCCCACCTTTTTTCCCCACTTTGACAAGTCTTTACAACATCTGACATGTGTTTGAATTCAAAAGGCCAAGTAGAGACTCCTCTTTTTCCATGCTCATTTATCCATTTGCGTTTTTTCATCCCTTCTGCGTCTCATTCCTGATTAGAACTGTCGGTGGGACATCGTCACTCTGCGGCCATATAGTCCGCCCTACCCACACAGGCTGCAGTACAGTAGCCAGTCAGCAGAATACATGAATGGGAATGAATCTGGAGTGGACATATGGCTGCAGGATGAGGTCCCATGAAGACAAGAGAGGAGAAATATGTCAGTCAACGGTCACTTCTAGCACCTCACGAAAAGAGAAAAGAGAAAGAAGAAGAGTGCGAGAGGAGGAGAAAGAACAGGGAGAGGAGAGAAAGACGTCACCATGCAATCTGCTCCCTCAGCACAGCTTCTCAGATGTGGTCTGGCACCTAGTTCACAAAGCCAACCAGATCCACACATTGCCTTCATATATCTCTGGAAAGGGGTGACTGGTGGTGGGGTGTGATGGGGAATGAGGGGAGTGGGGGCGTTTGGGAGAAAGTGGAAGCGGGTGACAGGGGATGAGGGCGTGGGGGGTTGTTGTAGAAGAAAGGGAAGAGCAAGTCTTTTGTGTTTACTCACACCGAATCGCTGCCAGAAACTTTTGACCACATAAGCGGTTCACTTTTGTCATCTTTGCTGACCCAGTCCCATGTAAAAGATTGATGAGGGAGATGATGAACAAAAATAAACCAATCTCACAGTCACTCACACAGACTGGCAGCCAAGGAGGCAGGCGAGCAGACAGGCAGGCCCTCTTCAGTGAGCAAAACCAGGCCCAGATTCTCTCAGGCCAAGTCTCGTCTTCTCTGAAACGGAGGTCTGGCCGGTCAGAAGCAGCCTGCTGCCCTCTTTTGTCAATATTATGGCTGCACTAAATAAATATATTTTTTTTACCCCAGTCATATAAAATGTAATGTGAAATAAAAATGCATAGGCCTACAGATTTATGATCCTTAGGGAATAAATTAAATCATAGAATTACAATAGAGAAATTAAACTAAACCTCAATTAACAATTTTACACCTGTATGTTTTACATCATTGAAACTGTTAAAATGTGGTTTGGGGCATAACTCAAACTTTAACTCGTTTTTTGAAATGGTTACTCTTTTCTGCTAACCAGAATAATTATGTAATATTAAATAAGTATATGACATAATATATAGTATAACTGCACTGCTTTTATTTCTACCAGTGTTCCTCCATCACTTCAACAATATAAAGAACTCCAGCTTTTATGAATCCATAAAATTATGTCTTGTTTTAACGAGAAAAGAAATTCATTGCTACCGTAATTGGTAACTGCCCAAATCATTAAGCCCTAATGCGGGGCATTTCCTTTGGAGGTAGTTTCCATTTAAGAGACAAGTGTCTAATTGGTGAGTTGTTGAAAAGCACCACTACCTCCCCAGAGATCATTTCTGAAATCATATAGAGGATAATTCCCTTTCAATTAAAAGCTACAGTATTCCAGGTTTGATTTAATTGAATGCGTTTATTCAAATGACGGGGGGTAGGGGTGGCGGCACCGTGATTCCATTAAGGGCTGTGTAATATTACGAGGCCAGTGTGAAAATATCACCGTGTCTCAGGAAAATAGAGCAATATCAGAAATAGATTGCTTGAAAAACAGAACACTCCAAAGTAGACGGCGGCCGGCACGGCTGCAGATTGAATAAACAATGTTCAGTGCAGAAAGCATAATGCTGAATAAAGATGACCTGCTGCTGCCGCTGTATTTGACTGTTATTGGAATTAATTTGTCAGCCGATACTGAACATTGACTATTTGTCAAGAGACTGAATAGATCTCCTGCAGTTTTCAAAGTAATGCATGTGTGGAATATAGTGAGGGGAAGTGTTTCTGTGTGCGTATGGAGTTGTAATCCAGGATAACTCATGGTTTAGGGCTACATGGGTGGCACCCAGTCCTTGCAATGGCTGTGGAATCAGGGTGTTCAGTGTGTCACCCAAAACAAATTCAACCTCATTTGAATTACACTGTCTCAATGTATGAGAAACCAAGAGTGAAAGAGACACGATACTTAGTCAAATCAGGAGTGTTTCTTCTTTAAAGTAGAAGGTGAAGAGTTATCTCACTCTCCTCATCTCTCAGTATGTTTGTCAACTCTTCTGCTCCCTCTCCTCCCCTCTCCCTCCCTCCCGCCCTCCCTCTATCCCTGGCAGGTGTCACACCCACACTGTGGCCTCTGGGCTGCAGTAGCAGTGCAGCGCTCCGAGATAAGGCCTGTACAGAGACAAGCGCACATCCTGTATGAGGTTAGGGCCCCACCAGCACAGCACTCCGCTGCAATGTTTGTTTGTGTGTGTGTGTGTGTGTGTGTGTGTGTGTGTGTGTGTGTGTGTGTGTGACCGCAGCTCCTTCCCGTCTCCACGCCAATGAGGACAGAGCCTGTGGTTGTCAGACGCAGGTGTGTGTGTGTGAGCGGCAACAGAGAGAGACCTGAGAAACTCAGAAACTTCTGATCTCATGGTCGTTTTGATAAGTCTGTAAGCAAACAAGGTCAGAAAGGGTAAGGCGGCCCTGCCGTTATGACGGCGGTCTACAGAAGTCACTGTACTCACCAGCTTTCAACTCCCCACAGCGAGGCTTGTCTGTGGTTAGAGATTACATTGTTCAATACAAAGGTTTCTGTCTCTATTTCATTGTCAGATATCCTCACTGATCTTTTCCGTGCTGTTTGGCACTTGGAGGGGCCTGTGAAAGTTGTTGGTGGCCCGGCATTGAAATTCAAATCAGAGTCACAAGCCCATTTGTCAAAGGCAATGTGTGTATGAGCTGAACTTTGACAGCAAAAAAAACAAAACAAAGTTTAGTCACACTTTGTTCACACATCTGGGACTGCAATGCCCTCTCATGGCTGCACAAGTATACACCCAGTGAGTGCTTTAAATGGAGAGGAAAAGTGAAAGCAAGCCTCCCACAATGCAAGCAAGATATTGAGTCAAATGAGAGACGTGTTGTATTCAACGTGTTGAAATATCACATGTTGTCAATATAGAAAAGATTTGGAGCTTCCCTGCTCTGGACTTTAAATCACTGTGCCTTATCCAAGCCTCGCTGTGAGGAAGGGGCGTCTAATGTGTGCATCATCACTGCTGTTGACGTGTGTGTATATAAAAAAACCCTGTGTTTACCAGCTTTGTGGGAACTTATGAATTTATGTATGTGCACATGTGATAACACATTTTCCAATATTCTTAAAGCTGTGATATGTGCATGCTTGGCACGCTCGCATTCACTCACACGCGCATACTGCCTCACACACAAACACATGCACAGGATATCATCTACAGGCCATCTCACAGGCCATCCCATCAAAGGAGCGACTATTTCTTCCGCTCCCTGCCTGGCTTTTTCTCTCTAAATCTGACACCGCTCTCATAATAAGCAGCCTTGCATATCAGCTCCTTGGAAAGAGATGCAACTGCTCAACTGGAGGGAAGGGGGGGGGGAGTAGAAATCACGAAGACTTCTGTCACTTCATGAAAAATAGCTTCCCCTTTGGACGGAACTTCACAGGCCACAATCAAGCGGTGCCAAGACGCTGCAATCGTGGCAAATCAAGTCAGCATCTATTAATAATATTTCTGGGGCTGCTGCGGTGAGTGCGCGGCGTGTCCTCCCGCTGTCACAGCCCCGTGATGGAGCACTGCCTTTATCTCAGCCCTGGCACGCTTCTGTCACCGTGATAAACAATTCACACACAAATATGAATAAGGATCCTCCCAGTAGGCCCCTACACACCCTGCCTTTTCCCCTCATTTTCTAGATGGGGGGATGTAATCTTCAGGCTTGGTCTTTCTCTCTTTTTCCCTCTTTCTCACTCTCTCTATCACTCTCTTTCTCTCCATCTATCTCTTTTTTCCACCCCTCCTTTCCCTCCTTTCTCTTCCTTTTCAATCTGTCTTTCAAAGATATGTAAATGACCCCGAGATGGGACCCCAGTGCGTAGGTGGTGTAGCGTGAATGTCAAAGCCTGGGCCTGTGAACCCTGCACACACACGTGCAGGGGTGCACACATGCACAAACACACACACACGCATGCACTGTAAAGATGTCTGCTTTGCATGCTCATTCACAATCATATGTCAGAGTTCTCCATGTGTATCCCATGCACACTTATTTGCACACATAGACAGACAGCTACACACTCTCTTGCTCTCTCTCTCACACACACACACACACACACACACAAGTTTCTGAAGGACACTGGTTTTATGATTGTCAGAAAGGAAAGGGACCTTGGTATCTGCTGCCACGTTAAGAGTTATTTTTTTTATTTTATTTTAGTTATTCTTATGTTCTAATTATTCGATCATTTCTTCTTCAGATATGTTTTATTTGAAAAAAAGGGGACATACAAGATCATGAAATTAGAGCGACATTAACACACACATGCATACACACACACACACACACACACACACACTGAACAAAAACAAAACTATATGAACTGTAAAAGTCTGTCCTCTAGCAAACTCTGTCAAGGTGCAGATTATTGATCAACTCATTATGCCTGTTTAACGATAGGGACCAGTTTCTTCCAGGAATGTTTTTTGGCAGTAAGTAAGCTGCAAGAGACAAGCTGTCAATTCTGAGATATCAGACATTAATTACGTAAATATGGGATCAGGTTGCGTGTGTTCATCAAACATTACACAGAGTGCTCTAAAGGTCCCACACCAGCAGTTTACTAATTTAGTAAAGAGTTTTTCCTTTGCCTTTATATCACTCATTTCTCATTTCATGTGATGCTTAGTTTCCAGTTTAATTAACACATAATCCAATGTTGTGCAAAATCATAAGTGAAAAAAAAAAAGTAAGAATATAACACAAAATATATGACTAGAATATAAAATATGATCCATTGTTGAACTACCCAACAATATATAAAGTTATTCAAATTAGTTCCACCTCCACATGCAACATTAAAATGTTGCTTACATACTTTGCATGTAAGCAATATTTTTGGTCCAAACATATTCGGACCCTCCCTCTACACCCTCTATTTTCTACTGTTTATTATTCTTTTTTTAATAACTTTATTGAGCATTGTAACTGTATCAAAAAGCAATTTCCCTTCTGGGATTAAAGTATTTGTGATTCTGATTCTGATATAACTGGTCCACACTATGACAGTCTTCCGTTCATCTGGAACACCTACAGTGTTTGCTGTCCAAAGAAACCGTGATGAGCGTGGTCATGTCTGATTCATTGTAACCTGTCCACAGTTCAAAATAAATTGACCAAACACTTTGCAGCAGTAAACTTAATGACATAATGATTGATTAGCTGATTGATCTTTAATTCAGTCTATGCTGAAAACAGAATGGAAACAAACCCATACACATTCTCAAATTAATTACTGTATATAATATTTAATATATACAGTACATACGTCATTTCATCAAGGCTAATTCTTTTTTTGACATATATATACACACATACTGCACTTACATGTTATATATATTTATAGAAAAATATATGAAGTAATATAAAAAGTACATATACCTAATCTTCATATTGTACTATTTTGACAGTATCCAGTGATGAAAGGTGTGCACTTATGTATATCATAATGAGTTGCAGCCTTTTTCACAGCAGACATTTTAACATGTCATAGCAGGAAAAGCAGTGTGTAAATAATATGCTTATCAAATTGTCCCAGTAGGTTATTTCAATGAACCAGCATGCACAATAGGGTCCTGGAACAGCTAACTTTCTTTTTACGCTAGCTTGAACTTAAAGCTAACATAGATAACGTAGATTTAGTTTTTTCATTAAGCAACAGCATTATCAAGCCTTTTCACTGGGTTCAGTCCAAGATTGTGCTGTGACCCATACATGTTGGAATCTGTAAAGCTGTTCAGCAATGTATGTCAACATGAATTGGTTCTGGATTTCAACAAGTGGGAAACTTGGCCACACTGTTTTCAGCTAATAAGCAGTGATTTGGTGTCTTTTTAGCATGGCGACAACATTATAAAAGTATTACGCTGGATTTATAGTCGACACACAGGGTTAAAAGGCAGCCCTTCTGTAGGTTTTGATTTATGGTTAAGTGTTGGATTTCACCCACTGATATCACTATTGCTGAAGATGCGTGTGTTGTATATGATCAGGCTGTATGGTCCTTTACACTCTTTCATTCACTTTGGGATGCAGAGCAACAGCAAACTACACACAGATTTACAGAACTGGTGTTATGTTATATCACAGTCATTATTAATGTTTGCAGTGCAAATTTCTCCCGCATCAGAAACATGTATCACATCGGGTGGGGCGCGGTAAGCGAGAGCGAAACGAGGGATGGTTACGTATGGTATTTATGCAGAAATGGCTTAGTGACGTGGTTAACGTAATGGTGGTGTGTTCCTGCTCCCGAATTTCTGCCAAATAGCGACACTTCTTCATTGTGTTGTGTCTAGGATCACTAAATTCACTCGGTTCGGTAAGGGATTGGTGGTAGCAGATTCTACACAAGAACAATAGCTCCTCGAGCACATATATTCTTTCTCTGGTAATCTTTCCTTTTTTCCTCTCTTTTAGATCCCAAAATAGTTCCACTTGACTCAAATATACCATGAAAATACAAGCATATAAATGTACAACCAAATGAATAAATACATTCATTACAAATTGAGGCTAAATACAGAAAATGCCCAGGTTGCATCACTAGCTAGCAACACTACTTCCCTCGCTGGCTCGCTTGATAGAAATCATATAGAAAGCATGATAGAAAGCTTGATAGAAAGCCTATATGCATTCTACGATGGGAGGATATGTGCCCCCATCCAGTATGGCCCCATAGCCTGCTCCACATCTTCCTGCCCCTGAGGTGGTTGATGCAGTGGCTCCACAGAATCAAGACAGAGTGCCTGCCTAAGTGGTGGTATAAGTGGGCCCCAATGCCAGGTGGTAACAAGGCCTGATTTAAAGGGGATGGATGGGCCGATCCAGGCCATTGCTCTGCTTCAAGTGCAAACGGAAACGCATGAACATTCTCCATGCCCAAGGCGTCTGGAACATTTTGGGTGTGTCTTTGCGGCAGTGATTGGACCTAACTATCGCTAGCTTCAACAGTTTTTGGGACTATAGACAGAGGCAGAGGGTGTTCCTGTGACAGCACAGCGGCTAGTTCTTAATTGTGTGGTGCAATTTGCACAACCTGGACCTGGAGCATTGCCTCATAAACTGAACTCTACAGGGACATTGGAAGACATTGTCTGGCTATTTGACATGCTTGACATTAACGTGCTGTCATCACTCAAGGATGACATAATGGTCACTCAGTGCTTGATGCAACATCTGTGGGTGCACCATTAGGTTTGGATTTATACACTCAGGTTACTTTCAGCTTCAAGTGGGAAAGCATGTGGCTAAACTGCGGGACCTCAAGATGGGTGGTGCTCAGTGACATGGCCACTTGACTTGCACATTTTCACCCAGTTAGCAGTTGGATCTATACAGCAGTTGCTGTAAGCACTGATTTGAAGCCAGCGGGGAGTACATCACATCCCTAACAGCCTTTTCCTCCAGTGATAACCAATAGTGAAACACAGAGGGAGTAGCATGTACAAAATACAAAAAGTAGTTACATAATGGAAGTTCTATACCTTCACTTTTATAAGTATGTGCATAGCCCTGTAACTACAGACCCAGCTGGCTCCACATTTATTCCCATTGCTGAGTTCAAAGGGGAGATGAGCAGCAGGTGGTGTTTTATAGTATGTGGTTGATACCTTCTTATTGGGTGGTGAGTGTAAAGTTCGGTCTCAGCGTGCCAGAGGTGGAGCCTCAATGGGGTTAACTAATAGTAAAGCGCGTTAGAGGGCTATGCATGTACTCAAAGAACTGGAGTTACATCTAGTAATTACTATTTATCATATAATGAGTTTTGTCCTGTTTCACCTTCCCTGATCTTAGAGGTTACAATAACTACAATAAACATTTCTGTACTACTTTCTACTTCTTTTATGCCTGTTCAATTTCATTAAGTCAAATTACGGAAGGGATACAAATAGATATTGTAGTCTTGTTAATACAGGGAGGAAAAACTGCTTTTTAGACTTTTGAGTAATTGCCAAATTTTCCAAGACTTCAAAACATTGAAAGCCGTTTCTCATATAGCTGTCCTCCTCTAGGCTACTGTAGCTCCAGTGACAAGTGAAAGGAGAACTGGTGGTCTCCAAACAGCTCTGACCACATCGTAAAAATCTCAGCCATAAAGAGCAACTGGCTACTCTTTCTGACCCTGCAAAAATAGAGGCACGGGTTCAGAAAGTGGGTGGTCCCCTTTATGAATGTTCACAAGAAGAGAAAAGTAAAAAAAAAAAATAAAAGACTGGAGGATTCACTTGGACAAGCAGCCTGCTCCTCATCAGCAGCAGCGGGGCTCTTCTTGTCCTACATGTCACACACACCAACAATCAGATCAGTCTTCACTGCTCTCAGTTGAGATTCGGCAGCCTGGGAATGTTGCAAGCAAAACGTTAACATATCATCTGTAAATGCACTTTTGTCACTTTTCAAGTAGATGAACACTCAAGTCATACACTAAGGTGAAATGTACAACTCTGTGCTTATTAAAAAGGTTGCTGACCCTTAGGTATTGCCCTGCCATTTGCAAGCTGACCATTTGAGCTTGCCAAATTTGACACAGCTGACGCAGGCAATAAATTTGAACTAGTTTCCCCACCCCCTTTATCCATAATGAGTGCTGACCTGCAAAGCCTTTGAACACACACACACAGACACATACCAGCAAGCCTAACGTGATAATCATGGGATAAAGTTGTATTATATGATGAAAGTCACAAGCAATCTGTGTGAAAATGTGTAATGTTACATAACAGGTCGGACTGATTGAGTGTGTGAATAACTAGAGAGGATATATAAGAACTAATGGGTGACAGACAACATTGTCAGGGTGACCAGACTGTGCTAATCCCTGAGTCCCAGAGTGCTGGGATGTCTGACAGGTGAAACCCAAGTTGCTGATCCATGATTAACACTCGCCAGTTGCTGACAGGCTCTGACTGCTTCATTTACAGGCCAAGAAGCTGGGAACATGTCAGACTTCAAAACTAATAAAGTGACTCGCACAACTGCCCTTCTCAGAGCTACAGACACAGAGAAAGGGAGGGTCTGGCGTGTGGGGGGGTTACAAGGGATGGTGGTAATGAAAATAGCCGGACGTCCAGCTACGCTGAGGCTACAGATTCCGGCAGGGCCCAGCATCTGTGTTATTTTTAAGGAGCAAAATGTCACTGAGCAATGGACATGCTCAAGGCGCATATCTAACAGGTCACGCCAAAGCCAGATTGCTTTCTGAAGACAGACGTTGTTGTTAATGATAGTGCCACACATGCCACTGCTTTGAAGTTGTAACCAAAGCTCCTGAGAAATTGATTGTTAGCTTTGTATTGATTGTACTTGTATGTGGATATGTACACTTTTTCAAATAAGAAAACCATTTCTCTTGTTGTTTATATTCATGGATACTCAGAGACATTTAAAGCCCCTATACTTAAAGAAATGCCTTCTTTCAGTTCACTTTATTCAGTGGTTCTTATGTTAGTAAGTAATTAGCTGTAAGCTTGACTATCAGGAGCTGGGTGCAGCCCAGAAAGCACCTGAGCAAATCTAGGTGATTTGAGACTGTACTGGTAGCGCGCTTCTTTAGCAAACTACAACATTTAAGTTACACATTTATGAAACTGTTATGTCCTCTTTTGTAGGAGGCTCATTATTAGCCTTAGTCCAGTCTTTGCACTAAACTAGACTAAAAACTCTTTACTGAATGCACAGAAGTGACATTCACATCTGTCCCTTCATCCTAGTCCTAAGCGTATTTCCCAAAAGTAATCAGATACTTTGCCTTTTTAGGTAACACAGCTTTCCTACAATAAAATCAATTGATTTTGACCATATTACATGATGTAATGACTTGGGAATGCAATGTTCTAAAGGTGTATGCACCTCATTAAATGTATTATGGCACTCATGTAGTATTATTTGCTGCACAATAAGACATCAAAGTAACATGATAAAGGTCAAATATTAAAACATGTTTTTACTATGGTGATTAGGCCATATTAACTGCAACCTCCAACATCCTCACAAAAGCCAAAAAGGGCTTTTCTGTGGCAAGAGAAAAAAAGCATGCATAAAATTTGACCTCACTAGCATTGGGAAACTGGCCATTTATTAGAAATTAGTTATGGGTGGAAAAACATGTGACCTCCTGCTCCCAGAGGACACATCCCGCCATTATATTTGACTGGTTTGGGATTTCAAGTACTCATTGATAGCCATTTTCAAGATTTACTCTGTCATCAGTTGACAGCAAGACTACAGACATGTCTCGGATGTCACTGGGCCTTGCAGTCAAAACACATCTTGGACCAGAAAGGAATTCTTTGTACAAGTACAACTGAAGCCAGAAGGATGATTTTCTTTACACTATAGGAGAAGTCAACAGCACAACAGATAACCAAACATACTTTTAAATCTTACATAAAATGACAGATGTAAATGGCTGAATTTATATAGCACTTTTATCTAGTGTGGTACAATTTGCCCTTAACACATTCACACAAACTGTCACGCTTAAGGCACAGAGCTACCATGCAAGGTGCTGGCCTGACCCTCAGGAGCAACTTATGGTTCAGTGTCTTGCCCAACATGTGGACAGGAGGAGCGGGGAATCGAACCGCCAACCTTGCCATCAGTGGACAACCCACTCTACCTTTTATGCAAATAATTCAATTGGGAAAATGTATCAAATTTCTCTTACAAAATCAGAGTGTTAGCTTTACCCTTAGGCCAACATTAATATGTTGGATTAAAGTTACAAACAGCTCATAGGCCTATTAATCTTTTTGGATCCTTTCTGTGGTTAAAACGTTTTACTAAATATGATTCTTCATTTCACTAATACTAATCTGATCAAAATGTATCATTAGCTTCTAGTGAGGTGGAAGTGTAATGCTCAAGCTCAATTATACAACAAATGAATACATGATGTAAACTGCATCTTGTCTATGGTCAAGTGTGGATAATACTGACTGGACCATACCATATCCAGTCTCTAATTTCAGCCCTGTGCTTATATTGTTCAACCCTAATAAGAATTGTAATTGATTTCCAACGTAAATACATACCAGTCGTTGTCATTGTCAGCAGAGCGTGAAATCGAGCCACCAACCTAAAGCCAACACTTTAAATTGTTGTTATCAAAAAGAAAATGTATTCCTTGTTTTTTCAATGACTGCTTGTGAGTTTGCTGATTTATTCCAGCCTGGGTGAAGTGCCAAATGTTCCACAGCTGGGTGAAGATTTACACACTGTCAGTCATCTTTTCAGGCTATATCAAACTTTATTCTAGTGTTAGACATCCTGTACAAAACAATTACATAAAATGCATGTATTTATATTCCATTTCATATACCACATCACAGGGTGTAATTTTCACACCTTTTCTATAGTTATAAGTAATGATTTCTGTGCAACAGCACTGTAGCAGCAAATAGAAATAGAACATAGCAAAGAAAATAGATTATAAATGTATTTATGAACACAAATTACTATTATTTAGAAAATGTGTGATCTAACATACATACAGTCATACACCACCACAATGGATTTGAAATGAAACGAACAAGATGTGCTTAAACTGCAGACTTTCAGCTTTAATTTGAGGGTATTTACATCCAAATCAGGTGAACGGTGTAGGAATAACAGTTTCTATATGTGCCTCCCACTTTTTAAGGGACCAAAAGTAATGGGACAAACTAAACAATCATAAATCAAACTTTCACTTTTTAATACTTGGTTGCAAATCCTTTGCAGTCAATTATAGCCTGAAGTCTGGCGCATAGACATCACCATACGCTGGGTTTCATCCCTGGTGATGCTCTGCCAGGCCTCTACTGCAGCTGTCTTCACTTCCTGCTTGTTCTTGGGGCATTTTCCCTCAGTTTGGACTTCATCAAGTGAAATGCATGCTCAGT
>JAVQJD010004931.1:0-5000 GCA_036023655.1 Nannoperca australis
CACACACACACACACACACACACACACACACACACACACACACACACACACACACACACACACACACACACACACACTCGCAGGCTGGATTGTACAACCAGGGTCCAATTGTGGGAAAAGAGAAAAGTGCCCAACAGGAAAATGTTATTCCCTGTTTCTTGAAATTTTAAATTACAATAAGGTACATCCATTACTGCAGGTTTTAATGCTCACAATAAATCAGATTATATTATATAGGCATGTTTCTGCCGAAAGCGAATCATCGCAGTGGACATTGCTGCCCCTGAACATAAAGCAGCGATGGATTGATGAGGAACTTTGAACAATGTGCCACTTCACACAGATACAGTGGTTTTAAAAAGGTGTCTTAACCATAAAAAAAAGACGTTGGATTCAATAAGCACTGTGAAATTTGTCCTAAAAGTTGTCTCAAAGTGTAATAATACCGTGTGTATTATTGCCTGCAAAATCTGAAAAGGTGTGAAAACGTACGTTGCAGCCGCTGCTAATGATTTTCTTTGAAAATTGCTGTGAGTTCCTCTAGGCATGTTCACTCATCTCTCTCTACTCCTACTCATTTGCAGGATGGGAGAAAGTATGAGCAGTGACATCATGGTGAAAAAATCCTGTACACGATCACATGGAGCAATAATTACTTTAATAATAAACTCTTTGTTTCAACGTTTGGTGCCAATGCAGAAAGTAGCGTGCCTTTATGTAATGAGGCCTAACCTTAACCAAGTGTTCTAGTAGCTTAACCTTAAGCATTACCTTCCCCACAGTCTGCTCTCCATAACCATGATTTTCCCCTAACCTTAACCATAAAGTAGACGCCATGCAAATCATCCAATATCGACATTCCTCTCTAGGAATAGGGTTCGTGTTCCAGCCCGACTGAAGAGTTGGGGTAATTTGTTGCAACAATATGACCATCACTATAAACTGTTGAGTGCCTTGTAACTGCTGAAATTATAACACTTTATTTTAAGCGTCTGCTATTTGGCATTTATAAGCAGTATAAAAACACTAAATAATATAATATTATAAATATAAAACACTATAATGTTATAAACCGTTGCAAAAGGATAGAAGGACATGTATGAACATATTAATAAACGATTACATCTCCTCGTGCATAGCATCGCTAACCGCTGTATAAATGGTTAATGAATGCTCCATAACACAGTAAAACATTGAAGACATGATTTCAATGAGATACATTTGCAAATCATAAGAGTTGCAAATGTAAATGACATTATTAATGTCTCAAAAAGAACATTTTGCTCAGCGACCACGAGCGTTTAACTGCCTGATATGACACCTCGAAATGTACTCAGCTATAACTAATTGAGGTTCATTTTGTGGGTGAGTTGGCCAAACAGCAAACTGAAACTCTTTGCTGTTGTCTGATTATTAAACTGTCTGCGTGCCAGTGTCTGTGCTATTAATGCACGGCCAAAGATGCTTTATGTGAGAATAAAGAAGCAGTATCTTTTGTATCATTTTGGACAGTATGATGTCCCTTTACAAAAATCTAACCGTTCAGCTCTTTATTTATACAGTATACGGCTTATGAATGTGAAATGAGGGGTAAAAAATATATAGTGGTACCAAGAAAATCATGCTCAACTTAATTAGAACCAAAGAAAAATACATTCCCCACATACAAACATACAGCATGTCTCATCTGACAGCAGGGAAGTACTTTATACATTCAGTCCAGTATCTTTTCAGGCCACACACAGCTGTGCATTATACTGCACACTTTGCAATATAGATATCCCCCTGCAGAGTTCAGTCACTCCAGCAGCTTTGCAGTCAGTGGGGGGTTTGTGCGTTTTGTATGACAAGATGCACAGAAGCTGCATGTAAATACAGCTGTGCCGTGGGCATATCTTCACATTCACGCTTCTCACGGTGGCGAAAAATCAGCTCGTTACGGCCAACATCAAGAGAGAAAAAAACTACAGATTTGGACATTATTACCATTTTTCAGTCAGTTATAGATAAATGCTTACTTTCTTTCACACTGTTTCATGTTGTGTCGGTGCACAAACTCAAAGGCAACAACAAGGACATCTTTCTGACCATATGCAAACCGTAACATCTAAATCCAAATGAAGAAGGAGCCTGCGGTTTAGTCATGGCTGTGACTCGCCTTAATTACTGCTTATGCTGAACTACGGGGACAGCACAATCTGCATTACAGGTAAAAGGGGGCAAGAGTGGTCCACAAGCGCACAAACAGATATGGAGAGATGCACAAAGGAAGTGAAAATTGAACATCTGTCTTTTTTTTCCCTTTCAAGCCCAGTGCCAAAGAAAGCTGGTGCTGCACCTGGACATGAATTATAGAGAGGCACTTGGATGAGGAGGGTGGAAGAAAGAGACAAGAGGAAGACAGGTGAATGAAAATGAGGGGACAGGGTGGATTTCACGTCTCCCCCATCTGGAGCCACTCACCGGGTGGCTCTACTGGGTCAACGATCAATTCACTGTCAATAGCTGGCAATGAGAAATAACACTGTGACATAGTGTACTACGGAGTTCATCAAAAGTCGGATTCAATTATGCATAATAGTAAATAATAGTGGAATAAATATGTTTCAAAATAATGACATACAAAACAGACAGCTCATTGTGCATCCTTTATTGAAAATGTTAAGAAATGGCCCCCAAATTCTACACTATGATTTCAGACAGCTGTAATCCTTTAGGAAAAAAAATATATAATTATTCTCAAAGAGGAACTACAAAAGCAAATAGTGCTTTGAAGATGGAAAGCCCGAAATGTCACCTACTCGCTTTGAAGCTCCCTGGCTCTCTTTGTTTCTCTACACTTGTAGCTCACAAACCCACTGACAGAGCGCACTGCATTCAGGGGCCAATTTAGTGTGGATGTACCATTAAGAGAAAAAACACACACATACAAACACATGCTCATGAGCTTAGACAGTGATATGCTTTAAAAAACAAAACAAACAAACAAAAAAACACTCACACACACCTAGAAAGGCTACATCGTGCAGCGAATGTATGGCCATCTCTTTTTGTTTTGTAGCAGAAGAAGCCTCTGTGGCTTCAAGCACTTTAAGTGTCATCTGCTGCCTCTTTGATACACACATGCGGCTTTGTTAGTCCATTAACAACCATATTCAACAAAAAACAACACACATCTCTTCAGTATACATCTTTAACCTCAACAGGGAGAGGTTTTTCCAACTGGAGATTTCAGTTTTGAATGTTGTACAGCTGGTTTAGAGAAGACCGAGAGAGGTCGCGAAGCAAACAACGTTAACTCAGACAGACGGTGTAGCGTCGAGCTGAAACAGTGAGTCGATTAATAAATTAGATGAACGAATAATCGAAACAACTGTGATAATCGATTCATCGTTTAATCACAAATTTTTTTAAACATTCCCTTGTTCCAGCTTCTCACTTGGGAGAATTTGCTGCTATTCTTTGTATTATTTAATAGTAAACTACATATATTCAGGCCTAGAGTTAAAACAAAAAATTTGATGATGTGAACTTGAGCGTTAACAAATTGTGATAGTCAATTTGACCATCACAATATACATATGTATATATATAAGTGAAATTGAGTAAAAAATACTACCTACTAACTCTAAGAATAAAGCCCTCAACTAAACTTCTCTATAAGTCCAAACTCTTTTCAGTGTAATGGGAAATGTTTCAAATATTCATAATACTTTTCTTTTATTGAATTATGACGGGGAATGGGAAGAAGCTCATTTACATAGCAGTTTGAATCTGCTGCCTCATAAAGTAGCACCCATCAAGTGTACAAACCACTGTGCATTCAACAAACACGATGCACAAGTACCTGCTGTTCTCGACATGAGGGCCATCAGCACACGGTCTCTCACTTGGAGTAGCATTCACTGTGAGTACAGGCATGGAAGATGAAGGGATGGGGGGGATATCGAGATGAGGGGGGGAGGGGGCGGGATGAAGCGAAAGGGGAATTAGAGAGTTCTGGTGATGGCAGAACGGGAGAGGAGGTTGGATTTTCTGCTCAACATGGTGCTTAAAGCCGAAGAACTGAACAAGTATTCGCCATCTCTATGGTCAGACAGCTTGTGTGCCTTCAGCTCCGGTCGTTTATAGAGTAGTGACAAAGAATCCAAAACCTAAAGGTGGCTGCAGACACATGGTTCTGTAACGTTTTTTTTTTTTTTGTGAAGAATATTGATACTTGCTTTGTTTTACTTTACTACATTCTGTTAAGACGCACAGAGAAAACTCTGACGTGTGAGTGTCTTAGAGACAGTTAATCATCATTACGACTTTTGTGGGAAAATGCGCCATATTGTCAGTTCATAAAACATGAAGCTAGTGAGCCATTGTGTTATTACATTCACCACCATGTGTGAGAAAATGTGTTGTTGTCTGTCGTCCTGAATGGCTCAGCTGGAAATTAGATCGTGGTAAAGTTCTTGGTCAGATAAAAATCGCATCATCAACACTCAAATCCTAAGAAGATCAATTTTGAAGAATTTGGAGTCGCATAATGACAAGTGCCTGCAAACTGGAACAGTTTGTACTGAACAAATACACATACATACATATTCATTAGTTTTTCGTGTTCACTCAGCGTGACTGCATATCATCAGTGAAACTCCTGGGTCAAATATTATCTTGAAAAGAAGGAATATCAGGTTCAGTATAATATGGACTTTGATACAGCAAATTTGTTTCTCCAATTGAAATACAGTTTATAGAAAAAAAACCCAGATTGGAATCTGTTCTCGACTAATCCAGTAATTTAAATACCTGACAATTCAAGATACAACATGATGATGCAACAATCATAGAAGATTAGCAGCTCTGTGAGGCTGTACACAATGGTGCCATAAGCTAAAGGCTAACAACAGCATGCTAACATGCTGATGTTTAGCAGGTATGTTTACCATGTTAGCGTGTTAGCATGCCAACATTTGGTAATATTAAAGGGATATCTAGTGGCAGATGTAAAA
>JAVQJD010004931.1:10000-15782 GCA_036023655.1 Nannoperca australis
GTAACACCAGTAAAGCTTTAACATACTGCTGCATCTGAATGTACATGTACAGTATGTATGTACAAGTAGAACATATAATCGATTAAGTCAGTCAAGACATTTGAGCGAGATTTGTTTCTTTTTGCTTCTTAATGTTAAGATGTATTTCTTATATCGGTTCAATACAATATATCAGTGTAAAAAGATATAAAAATGAAGGTTTGGGACTTTTAAAGACATCACCTGGGGCGATGGGAAAATGTGAATGACACGTACTATTTTACAGACTAACGATTAATCTGAAAAATAGCCAACAGAATAATTGATAATAGAAAAAAATGTTAGTTGTAGCTCCACAGCATGAGTGTGCATTCTCATGCAGATAATAAACGAGCTGTTTTAACCTATGTGTTTCTCTGTTTGTTCTTCTATCTGTTAACTATGGACCTGATGGACTCTAACTCTATCCGATGGTGGATCACAGTGGTCGAACTCTACGGGTTGGTGTTGGAAAATAGCGCAGATCGCTCTCGGTGAACCATGCCTGTCTTTGTGCGTCCTGCTGCTCTGTGGATTGACTTCCCTTTCCCCATGGTTGGAAATGTCAGACCTCTGTCTCCAACCTGTCTTTCCCAACACTCCTGAAGGGTGATTGCTTTCCCTCCAGCGAGCAGAGTTTACCTAGAGAGGGTCCCTGTCAATTGCACACCCTTCCCCACGGATCCCCCACCGAAAGCCGGGACTCTTCACCTCTTACGATGGAGACCAGATTGGTTCCAGTGATCAATTCCCCCTCCGGATAAGAAACAGTACTCGCTCTTTTAAACGAACCTGTCGCAGTGTCACTTTGTGGCTTTTGATAACATGGTTAAGGATGCCAGAGTGGCCTACTTGTCGAAACCTTGTATCTAATAGTCATCGTAATCCCAAAATCTTGTTTGACACCATCAGTGACATTGTCACTCCTGCATCACCTGCTGGTCACTACAAGAGCTCACCAATGTGGTCATAAAATGAAAACCTCCTGTAGTCCTCTTGACATTGTGCCCACGTCTTGTTCAAACATGCCATTGTCTATTGGTCTTTGTGCACTCTCCATCATCAGTAACTCATCATCTGGTCCTCTCCCAGCTTATTTCAAACCACTTCTAAAAATAACTAATCTTGACCCATCTTTGCCCCAGAACTACAGGCCTATTTCTAAGTTACAGTTATAGCTGATGTCTTGTTGTTACTAGCTTACATTCTCGACAAGTTTCAGTCTGGAAACAGCTCTTCTCGAGTCCCAAATGATCTCTTGATGCAGGTGGATGTTCTGTGTTGGTACTATCGGATCACAGAGCGTATCTTGGTGGAGAGGCTCAGGCGGTGTGTGGGTATCTCTGGATCAGCCTCGAGTGGTTCTCCTTTTACCTTTACAGATGTTCTTGTTGCTGCCTCGGCTGGCTTTGCCCCGAAGGTGATAGAAAGTCTTAGTACTCTTCCCTTTTCTGTTAAATCTACCCTGTGTAATCCGGGTTTTGGGTCTTGACCAGCAAGTAAATTGTCTGGTTCACTCCTGTTTCTACCAGCTGAGGAACATTGATAAACTCAGGCCCATTGTGTCCCATTTATTTCATCCTGTCTTGACAATAGCTTTTTTGTCTTTTACTGTGAAACACTTTGTGACGTGTGCTCTTGAAAGGTGCTATATAAATACATTTTCATACGTACGACTTTCTTAATTGTTATTAATCAGCTATAAAGAAGAATATCTTGGCTGAAGCATCCCACACTTTTTGGTTTTCTAGTTTAATGACTGCTCTAAAGCATGCTGTGCAGGCTCTCAGCAGCAGGTTGAGCACAGAATACAGCAGGGGTTTTGATGAGTTCATTAAGAAGCCATGTCATTTATGCACAGTCACACATAAGGCAACGGTCAACCAGGATTACCCAGGTGGCCACTGCATGTGGGCGTCAGTTTGATTTTCAGATTCCACTTAAATCATGCTGTTGCTCCACAACCCGGTGGCCACTTTGAAATCACTATGCCGTTGCCATATTGTATTGAATTCAATGTCATGCGTGTATATTTGGAGTCGGAGTATTGCTGGAAAAGGATTTGAAACAGTAAAAGGAGAGTTTCTGCATTTACTTCACGCTGTTTTTAATATCATGAGGAGAGTGGGAAGTCCACTCCACTTCATACTGTGGTGGAAATAGAGGGGGCAACAAGGTTCAGGAGATGAAGCTCTAGCAGGATTTGATATAAGGTCAGTGGGGGCATGTATGTAGCTCAAAACACAAAGGATCTAACCACTCTACTATCTCCAAGCACCATTTTTTACATTTTTTATATATTTCAGGGCTGCAGCCCAACAGTCAGGAGTGAACGACAACTGTGATGCATCCGAAGCGTACGTTTGATAAGCTCCTTCTGTCGCCTTTTACAAATCACTATTCAGGTGGGTTGTATTCATAATTCATCAACATGGGTCAGGCTGATGATCATGTTGACTTAACATTTGGTCTGACATTTCAGCCCTGCTCATGTCTGTCATTAGCTCTCACCACACGCCACCTCATCAAAGTCAGGCACGGAAAAGAGAGAGGGGGGGGGGGGGAGATAAAGAAGTAGCAAAGGGATGTAAAAAGGAAAGAGAAATAACACAGGATGTTATGATACAGTATCATTATTACCCCTCACCGAGAGAGGGTAAATCTACAACACCTGTAACATTTGCTCATTTGCTCATTTTGTTTAACAAACATTACAAAAGGGGGATGACATACACACTTTAATCCAGCAAACACACACACACACACACACAAGTGCAGAAACTCACACTCGAAACCACTGAACCAAAGCCCGACCCCCCGGCCCAACCTTTCTTGCGGTAAATCTGTATCATCAGCCATCATCCAGCACATTCCTAATAGGAAACGAGTTGGTGCCAAAAAATGTCGCCGTGCAGAAAAACTGGAGCAGCAACACATTTCAGCCAATAACAACACCACCATGTTGATTCCAGTGGGGTGATATTGGATGATATTGACTGTTGGGAGTATTGCTGTGCTTCTCAAAGTCATTTCCGACCAAAGCAAGGGCATCGACACACATCCAGCACGCGCACACACACCCTGACACCGCTGAGCGCCGGGCAGATCGGAGTGCAGACAATGAACAGGGGAGCGGAGGCAGTGCAAAGTGACAACCCTCCTTTCTGCTGGTGACAGCTCTCCATCAGTCTACATCAAACAAGTGCATACATGCAGGCATGCGCGGGCACACACACACACACACACACACACACACACACACACACACACACAGAGGAGCATACACTCTAACTGATTGGCTGGTGCAAACCTGTTTCAACCTGTCAGCCTGTTGGACATAATAGAAGACCAAATAAGTGTCCCTGTACACTGTATAAGTGTGTAGAGATAGGAGAAGTGTGCACACTAGACTCATCATCTCAGTAATTGATGGTCATCTGTCATTGCACCATTGATAATCTTCTTTGGGACAGGGGTTTGTCTGAACAAGATGAACACCAGCCTATCTACTGTATCTGAAGAGACTAATCTCGGTTCTCATTTACAGAAGCACAGACGGTGACAGAGTAGTCTGGCTAGTGAAAATTACATGAATCACAATGAAGGCTGTCAACAGGCTCATCGTGTGACGCTTGATACATGAAATGAATATTGACTGCTCTCACCTGCAACTTGAACCAGATCTGCGGTGGTCAAGTTCTTGGGGTTGGGGCCAATTCTGAAAGTCAACGCTGGACCCAAGACGCTGTAGAAAAACAGCACAGAAAGAGCAAAATGAGCAATTTAAAACAACTAGTTTGATATATTGGGAAATATGCTTTTGCGCCAAGAAAGATTGATGCCACTTTGATATCTGTCTGTTAAGTACAAAGCTGGAGAAAAGCACTGGTTAGCTTAGCTTAGCTTAGCTTAGCGTGAAAACCAATTCTGAAATTCAATGTGTAAAGCCTATTTTTATGTTTCAAGTCTATTCTCTTCCGTTTTACTCGTATAATTAAGTAAGTACAGTGATTGTGTGTTGGGCTCTGCTACCTAAACGCTGGTGACCTACACTCTGCACACAGAAGAGGCTTCAAGAATTTTCAGCCCCTGGTTAAGTCCTGTACATAATCTCCTGTAAAACGGCAACTTGTTTTAACACTTCAGTGTTTGTGCAGATTAAACAAAAAAGATGTGACCTGTTAATTAGTGACCTTTAGAGGTGCTGACAGGTGGATTTTGTTATCTTTGGACAAAGACAGGTTAGCTATTTCCCCCCTTTCCAAGCTAACCGGCTGCTGGCTGTAGCTTCATTTTCACGAGACGGATATAAGACTTGGTATCAATCTTCTCATCTAACTCTTGGATACAAGAAAGAAAAAAAATGATGATCCAAAAATGTCAAACTCTGTTGAACTCTACATTCAATGAAGACATTGTCAGAATGCACAAATAAAAGGTGTTAATGATGACAGGAGAAGCTGTAAAGTACCAGAGCCAGTATTTCTAAAAGAAATCAGAAAGAGACATCATAAATGATCCTTTTTTAGTTTGAATTTGGCATCAGCTGAGCACCTTGTTTTCTTTTCACCTACGGTAACCTGCCTGTACTCCCTTAGCCTATATTCTGCTCTGTCTGGTCAGGAGTCAGCAACAGACTTCTCTCCCTGGAGCAGAATAAATGTTCAAGGTCCCTGAGGTTGGCCATGAAATAAAATCTAACAACCCTACCAGACGCTGTAAGAACTCCCAGCAGTGGCTCAAAAGAGAGCATTTTTGACGGCTAAAAGAACAAATAAACAGCGACTTCCCAGTCCTGGGGAGGACTGTCTTTCAAAACAAGTTTCAACAAGGCAACAATAAGCATGTCATCCCCCACGAATGATGAAGACCCTGTCGGGGCCAATCAGTAACAAATACAGCACCTTGTTTTGAGCTGTAATTGTAGTTCCCCCATGGGCCAATCAGGATAATTCTCAGATCATTTTCCTCAAGTTTTGTCAAAATCTAAATGAAACCAGTGATGTCTGAGGCACTGATGATGAAGACATGGCATGAGTAAGCAAATGTTCAATGCAGGAGTCAGACGCATCACTCTCCCAAGTTCTAGGAAAGATCTGGCTCTTTAGTTATGCCAAATGCTATGTTCACCAGCAAGTTGCTAACTGTGTTAGCGAGCTGTTGTCTGCTGCACGTCTCTGGAAATGTCTCTTTCACATAAATATAGTCATTTTAAACATTGTAAATATAAAAAAAAATATTATAGCAACGTTAAGAAACTAAAGTTGTAAAAATAAACCTATACATGGATGGATGGACATGGACCAATACTTTGTCCTTCATTTTTATAATAATTAGCAACTATGAACACACATGGCGAGAGGTCTTTCCATCATCTCTAAATCACTAAGCCATTACAGTACAGTACATGTCTTCACGGTTAAGTCCTGGAAAGTGTACATACAGTTTTTATTGTACTTCTGCAGACTGTATGACAGAGAGGCAAATTCATCAGACTGCCAGAGTGCTGTGACCCAGACCCACTCACCATCAGTCAGCCCGCTACAGAGGCAGCTACTCTCCCTCGGCCAGGGGGCAATATATGAGCCGATACTGCCAGACAGACGGACCCAACCGTGCACTGATGCATTTGTGAACATGATCTCACACACACACACACACACACACACACACACACACACACACACACACACACACACACACACACACACACACACACACACACACACACACACACAGCGCTTCTCTCAGGCGGTCACCGGGG
>JAVQJD010004941.1:0-11881 GCA_036023655.1 Nannoperca australis
CTCTAGGTTTTGTGTGTGTGTGTGTGTGTGTGTGTGTGTGTGTGTGTGTGTGTGTGTGTGTGTGTGTGAGACTGTTTGGTGTAACTCATGTCTGACTCTGTGACACATTCTTGGCTGCAGCAGACACGTTTGTGGATATTGAGGTTGATGGTCCTAGAGTGGTTAGTGTGTGCGTGTGTGTGTGTGTGTGTGTGTGCGTGTGTGTGTGATCGAGAGAGAGAGACAGATGGTGTGTGTGTGTGAGAGACAGACAGCAATATGTACTGTTCATGTTTGCCAACCATAAATCGTTTGCATTCTATAATAGTGTTTGCAAGAATTTATTCATACAAGCTCTCTCACAAATTATTGTGTGTGTGTGTGTGTGTGCGCGCACACAGGGAGTATTTGTGGGTGAATCACTGATGCGTGTTCTGTTTAATGTGGTCAGCTCACTTGTGGTTTCACAGATAATGCTATTCTCTTTTTCCTTGGAAGTTTATTTGGTTATAAACAACGGTTTGCACAAAACATGTCTTCTAGACAAATATGTTTTCTATGTTTTCAGCTGCTGAAAGTAGTGATCTTGGTGAGTAGTGGAAATATATGCAGGCATTCCCTCCCTCAGGGTAGAAAGAAACACAATAGACTAGACCTTAATATTGTATTGCTCCATTGTGGAGTCCTTTTTTTCTTTAATGAACATAAGAAATGGTATCAGCACTGCAGCGAGTGAGCTAACAGCTGCATATCATATTAATCATACAGTATACCCAAATTAGGGGTCTTTCAAGGACAGATTTATTGGAGGGCCCCAGGTGGGGGGTTTAAAGTATAATTTATATTCCTTCTTGGCTTGTTAGTTTGAGAATATCAGCTAACAGGGCCAGAAGTTAAAATAGCAGCTTTAGCAATTTAAGCACTTCTAACATTAGCTAACAGGCCAGAAAGCTAACGTGATATTAGCACGACTAGCTGACTAACATCAGCTATCAAGGCACGAGGCTAACATAAGCAGGCAACAGGGCAACAAGCAAAACCATACAATAAAAGTATCTTAAATCATCTTTAGGCTTTTTAAAATGATTGTGAACTCGACACAAAGGAGCATTTGCCCAGTTAACTTACTGTTGATCAAAGTGACAATGTTTAATACTGTTTAAAAGCAGAAAAATAACATGTGTAGCCGGTGTAATTGAACTCAAAC
This sequence comes from Nannoperca australis, assembly GCA_036023655.1. Lineage (NCBI taxonomy): Eukaryota > Metazoa > Chordata > Actinopteri > Centrarchiformes > Percichthyidae > Nannoperca > Nannoperca australis. Next base: position 1,187 of record JAVQJD010004941.1, read on the forward strand.
TTTATATTAGTGTTCAGCGCTGTTCCAGATTCACAACAAGCTATACTGTGGTGGCCAATGAGGTTCCTGATCCCAATAAAGTTTCTACAAATAACTGTAAGAGAGAAGAAACATACTGACAATATAAGTGTGTGAAATTATTTTAAATAACTTATCGGCCTCATTAGTCTTGGTTATATTATCTTGATTTTCAGTATCTGATTAAATAATTAGCATTTCAGCCTTAATTCCTTAACTCTATATACAGTAGTGTGTGTGTGTGTGTGTGTGTGTGTTCATGCGTCTCACTCAGGGTGATTTATGCAGAGAACATAGTGACAGTGATCCATCAGCCAGCTTGCTAACCTCGGGGGCACACACAGCTGTCATAATTGATATATCTACGTTCTCTTATCACTACTGCCCTCTCGCTGTAGCCGTCCTTATCCCTCCCCTATTCAGCATCTTTCATGTGTATGACAGCATTAATAAATACATTTAAGGAGGTGAACTTCTGTCAGTCTCCCTCCTTCATTACCAATCTAACCTTAATTTTGAGCATTTAACCGGGCAGGTGACAGAATCGTGACCAGTCTCTTCAGTGGCTCAGGATAAGAATTAGAATTTTAAGAACAGGAAAATATGGATTGAGAAATCAACTCTTCCTCGTGTAAAGAAAAACAAATCTGGATGTCCTCTACAATCCGATTCCACACGACTTAAATGTCCCAAAATAAAAAGAGGGTGGTAGCATAAGCAATAAAACATCAACACATGCAAACATAGCCTGCTGCAAACACACACAAAAAGAAGACACACCTTTTTCAGGTTGGAGTGCTTTGATTGAGAGGTCTTCATGAAAACCCTGCTGCGTATTTCATTTCATGGCACATTACCCCCCACGTCTGTGTGTGTTTGTGTCTCTGTTTGTGCGAATACAAGCGTAAACCTCGGTCCTCATGTTTTCCTGGTTGCAGAGTGTGTATCTTCTCTCTGCGACGGAGATAAATTAAGAGACAAACAGATCAACAGATCAGCCTCAGATGTTTAATTTGCTATTAGTATTCCACGCGTCCCGCTCCACGCTTTGTTGGCTGGATCGCATCTTGCTGTGCGTTTCGTGCCAATAAAGGCCAATTAAAGCTAATCTGCCACGACGCAGTCACGCAGGTAGACGGTGATAAGACGGAGGGAAGCTGAGAGAGAAAGCAGTCGCAGAATTAAATCCACCAAAACCTACAAAAATTAAAAAACAAAAAACAAACCTGAAAGTGTTCAAAAGCGGCAGCTGACGGTGAGTCGAACTGATGTTGTTGTCAAACTCGTCTTTGCTGGCGAAGCAGCAGCGGTGGTTGCAGTGTGAATGATGCAACGAGCTGCAATATTGCACGTTTCAAGCATGGCAGATCTTCTGAGGGAGTGAAAATATGTGACATTTCACTTTAAAGAAATGACTTGTTACAAATAAACAGATAATCTAAAATTAATAGGCAACTTGTAAATGCCAAATGTAGCAGCTGATTCATTTTCTAATAATCACAAAGGTGCTGGATGAGCTTGAAGTCTGGGCTCTGTGCAGGCCAGCCGAGTTCTTCCACACCAAACTGGGAAAACAATGTGTTTGCGTCATTTTCATGTTGAAGCAAGAAATGATAAAAGCACACTATTGTCTAAAATATCCTTAAATGCTGTAGCGTTTAGATTTCCTATCAGGAACTAAAGGGTTTATCCCAAACCATGAAAAACAACCATGGATCAAAAGCTAAAACTAACAAAAAGCAGGTGTCCACAAACTTTTTCACCAATAATGTGCCTGTAGGTCAAACTTACATGATAGAAACTGACATGCAGTCTGATCACAAACCCTTCAAAGGCAAACGTTCTCTTGTTGCTTCTTCATCTCTTTCGAGCTCGGTCTAAATAAAGTTGTTTGTTGCTCTCCTCCTTTTTCCCCCCATCTGACTCATCTGCTTCTTTCATTTCTTCCCACCGTCTCCTTTCTACTCTCTGACAATTCATCACTGCTGATTAAAGCTTGTGCCCTGATTTTCCACTCACCTGTGTGCCTGTGTGTGTGTGTGTGTGTGTGTGTGTGTGTGCGTGTGTGTGCGTGTGTGTGTGTGTGTGCGTGCATGTGTGTTTTAGTCTGCTCTTTTAATTATGTTTGTTTGTATCTGTGTCCTTTTCTTCATTTTGTGTGTGTTATTTTTCATTTATCATGTTTGTTTGTAATGAGTCTTGAGCTACGGTGTCTGTGTGTGTGTGTGTGTGTGTGTGTGTGTGTGTGTGTGTGTGTGTGTATATATATATATATATATATTATGCATTTAAGGCCCTCAGTCCAGCACGATGGCCCTTCAGCGCTGGCGGTCATCCTTCTCGCTGCCTGATTAGTGGGAGTTGAAGCTGCAGAAGGAAATTTTAAGTCGAGTACAGTCGAGGGCAACCAGTGGGGTCTGGAGGGGTCTTAATGGTGGAAGACCTCCAGGGGACCAATTAAAGTGAAGGATGGAGGGAGGAGTGATGGATTGACAGAGGAAAAAGAGGGATAGGAGTGAAGGGGTTGATGAATTTGACCTGCTGGAGGCACTAAAGGAAAAGTGTGGGGACCATGAATGTCTATATAATATGATGTATGCTGATGTGTTTCAGTTTGGACCAATAATTTAACCGATCATGTACAGAAGGAACGATGAAAAGAATAAAGGCAGAGGTGGAAAGAAAAGACACGAGAGAGGGAAGAGGGGAAACAATGAGGCGCCGGCAGGAAAAGAAAAGTTGGGAATGACCTCCCGGGGATAAAAGAAGAGGTAGACAGGTGAAAAGGCCAATTCCTCACAGACACTGAGAATGGATACTAGTAAAATAAAAAACACTTGAACTGTAAAATCAGACACAATAATGAATAATAGGATTACTGAATTGGCCTGGAAACGCACGGCGGACAATGTGGAGGAGATTAAAAGGGGGAGAATTCAGTGGAGAAGGATAAAAGAGTCCGATTAAAAACAAGAGAGAGAAGTAAGAAGCGATGGGTTCTGGAGCTCTGCCTGAATGGAGGTTAAATGTGTCGTGCATGTGCAGCTATCACCATTCCCCTCACCTATTAACGTCAACATCCATCAGCAGAGACCTGACCTCCACACCAGTGTGTCGGATATACAGTACCTGTTTGTGTGTGTGTGTGTGTGTGTGTGTGTGTGTGTGTGTTTAAGCCATCGTAAATCGATCACACCCTCCTCCAGCACAGGAAGTCCTTGTGAAAAATCGTCCGTCCTTCTGCACTTGAAGCCTCAGTGATGCATGTGAGCCACTGCAAAACGGCCTGAAACTGAATATCCTCAATAGGGCAGCAAACGTCACCACTGCTGTGGGTTTCTGATTCCCACCTGTTACCTGGCGTAACAACACAGAACACCTGGTGTGATTGCTGCTGCTCATCAGTGCCCCGTTACAGATGATCGACACGTGTCAGCGCTCCAGAAAAGCAGCAGTTTTAATCTGTCAACTACCGAAGCTTGCACCCCTGCCTCCTGATGTCGGAGTTATTCAGTCAGTGCTTATTTTTAACCGTTAGGTTTTCAAGGTCACACATCACCGACACAATTACTCACAACTACTCAAATCTTTTAATACTTCAAATCAAACGATGCTGTCGTCATATTTGTTTGTCGTCTCCTGGATTTCATGGTTACCAGTTAACGGTTCGAGGCTTCGAGAGCCTTCAACGTGCTTGAATTTTACTCTTAAAAAGCCGAACGAAGCCCGGGATATGATGTGAGACAACAGGAGGAAACAGTTTTAATGAACGTATATGCCGAGTCACAAATAGTTTATGATGAACGTATCTGCAAATCCCCTCTTGCAATACATCTTCCACTCGGTTAACATTAGAGAGATTAAGTTCCATCCAGGCTGCCATAACAAACAGAGACTTCGTTTTATTCTATTATTTAAATACCACAAAAAGTCAAGTAAATGATTGAGTTATTATTAATTACTTAGAGACTACTGTATTATTAATGTAAGGTCTGTGGTGAATTTGAGGATTAAAAATGATTCATTCATTTAAAGGATAATAATTCATTGGGGTAAGATGAACAGTCCTTTGTGTTATTATGAGCACTTACACTTTACTGCAGGTTTGAAAGAACCATGTTTAAGAAAGTTGAATGTCGATGTTCTCAAAGCTTCCAGCAGTGTGAGAACCTACAGACCGTCTCAGTATTATGGTTTGAAACTGTCACACTCTGACTACTTCACTGGGTTTGTTTAAAGGACAACAGGAAGTAAACAGACGCTGTTAAACTGTGCATGGACCCGTCAGTGCACGGTCCAAAACTCTGACCTTTCATGACTGGATTGAAGACTTTTTAATACTTCAGAAGTGCCAGTATTTTAGACAGTTTTAGACTTTTACCCCCCAGACACCTCGTGTGCTCTCCCTGCATCTTCTATATAAAATACACAAGAGGCAGGTGGAGGACAATGGATGAAAGTGAAGGAGGCTGAAGCGGGGGGAAAAAGGGAAGTGGGGGGTGGATGTATAAATATCTAGAGCAGGAGAGCGAGAGGGAGCAAGATGTGTCACTCCCCCTCAAGTGTCTGCTTTTCAGTTCTTCTTCACTTAAAATGTACTGGGAGGCATGGGGAGAGATGGATGGATTGAGAGTGGGAGAAGAGAGAAGAGAGATGTGTGTCGCTGCCCACTCAAGGGCAAAGAGCACCTTGACAGCCTTTCTTGCAAAAAGACGAGTCACGTCAGCCACTTCCTCTCTCTCTCTCTCTCTCTCTGTTCTGTCTTTCTCTATATTCCTCTTCCTCGTTTACACTTTCTCATTTCCTGTCACTTTATCTCTTCTTTCTACCCCTGTGCCTCCCGTTCCCGCTCATATCTGTATTCTAAGAATCTCACCAGGAAACTGTAAAGAAACATCATGTAAAACTCAAGTGAAGCGTATTATATAGAATCTTCCTAAATCCCAACTCTAGTCTTTATAATCATCCAACCAGAGGAACATTATACTAAAATATGTCTCTTAAATCGTCAAATAAAGAACAATACAACATGAAATGGACTGAGCGGAGACCAATAAATCTACCCTTGTCAAGGGCCAGTAAAGTACTAACACCTGAACGTAACTGTTTGACACATAAGACAAAATACACTATTGTTATTTTGTTATGACCCAATACTGTATATTTGCAATTTAGGTTTGTACCATACAGCAACAGGCCGCCCTCCTTTCTACATAAGAAATCATTTCCGCTGAGTGCCACAAGTATTTCTCTGCAGCCTGAAATTATTCCATTACAACTGTGTTGAGGAAGATCATGTGATATGACTGAAAGCTCCAGAACAGCTACTGAAGGGTGAGATTGTTCTGGATTTAAAGTGAATTTTTCAAAAAATCTTTTCAAACCCTGTAAATGAATGTCAAAATGAGTTTTAATTAAGTTAAGAAGCACTGTATTGTTTCAGAACAAGGACAAGGGCGTCTGCAAAAGGGAGCATTTTTACTAGCAGGCTAAAAAGAAGAAGAAGAAGAAGAAGAAAGCGATGGGAAAGAGAGAGGCGACAAGAGAAGCTGAAAGTGACGAGAGTACAAAAAGAAGCAAGAGAAAAGGAAGGAAGAGGCAAAGAAGAGAGGAAGACAGGGAGCACACACAAGTTAATGCCGGGACACACACACACAAACCTACACACTCACTGTTGTAATCCATCTTAATACCTCAGGGTGTGAGTGGAGGGACAGAGGAGGATAACTGATCGTCTCGACATCATCCCATCAAATGAGGATGATGTTCTTACTGTGTTACTTCTGTGTGTGTGTGTGTGTGTGTGTCACACACAGTGGGTCGTCTGCCTACAAACACATGGCGGGTATTTACGGTTGAATTAGCATGGGATGGATCTTTAAACTTGCCACTTGTGTGTGAGCAGATAAGCTTTCTCTGACACACAGACACCCACATGTGCACACACACACATGTAATCACAATGCACATGCACACATGGCAGTCTTGTAAAAGTCTTTAAGTCAAAGAGCTTTTGTCCTTGTGGTTTGTTTAGCAGAAGAAAAGCTTTTCTCTGGGCTTGGAACAAATTGTACAAAACACAAGCTCTCTCTCACACACACACACACACACACACACACACACATTGTAGACATATTTGCTTCTTTTCACTTAGTCACTGTTGATTACGTTATCACTGAATAAAAGCCAAGGACTTCTTTCCTCACCTTGTGCTGAATTGAAGGTTGTGTAAGCCAAGACGTGCGTCATCTGTAGACGCTGTGTTGAAACTGTGTAACTTCAGTTCTTATCACTTGCTGCATCAGGCATCTGCTTAATTAGATTCCACCTCAAAATGCATCATGGGCTCACAGGAGTCTGGTTCATTGTGACGGTTACTTGTGATCAACCACAATGCAGAGAGCATCATCCACACTGTCTGTGGCACACGTTGTTACATTTTGTTTGCTCTCGTTTTTGGTTTAAAGCAGTTTTGGCTGCAAACTTTTGGCTTGTTTGAAGTCTGTCTCATCATTTCACACGTGTTGTTTCTTGCCTTGAAATATAAGTTTAATATACTGCTAAGCATCCTCAAACAACTGAACACTGACATATTATCACCTTTTAAAAGAATATAGCAAACATTTACACATCCACACGTCCAACAATCACTCCCCTTTTAGCTCTTTTTTAGCATACACCAATTCCTGAGGATAATATCCAACTGATCCGCTACGTTCACCAGCTAGTCACGAACTTTCTCTGCCTCCTGTGAGTACACAGTGAGTTTATAATAGTTATTTTTTTGTTTTTGGTTGCAAATAGCTGCCAGTTGTAGCTGCAAACACGCCGTTAGGGCAGTGAAACCGAACCAAAACAGTAAAGTTGTGAGCAAGAGAACCAAATCAATTAGCCGAAAGATGCTAAAATGCTCTGTTGCACTGAGAGGAACTGCACAGTCGAGTGATAATTGTCTAGTCGTAGTCCTTTCATATACAAGTAGTCATAGAATCCATTGTTCATCTAAAAATATTGATTATAGCAGCTTTACACTTGTGATTTTAGTGTGCATATGTGTCTGTCTTCGTGTATGTGAGTATACAGTGAGTGTTTTTGTGTTTGGCATTGGAACATGTTAATGTGTGTGCACATGCATTTACCTGAGCACCTGAGTGTGATGGCCCCCAGCATCCCATCCTGAAAGTCTTAACATCATTTTTAATTATCATTCAAACCTATTAAGCCCTGACGGATGCAGGAACCATCGCCCCACAACAGAGGATAGAGAGTGATGGATGGATTGAAAAGTCAAATTTAGGCCTCTTTTTTTTTTCTTTTTTTTAAAAACCATTTTACAGTCTGTTGTCCAAACTCACCCACTGTGTAATTTGATTCAGTGTGCTTTCCTTTCAAGCAGAAATGTTCAATATTTCATTTGGCTTTCAGTGCCTCATTCTGTGTTATTAGACAGTTTCATCTGCCCACGAGGTTTAATCACTGCTCATGTTTACGTGATTGGATCAGTAACTGTGAGTCTCTGAGTATGTGCTTAACTGTCAAGTCACACAATCTAAGATTATGAGACAAAGAAAAACCAACAAGATTATGTCTGACTTCCAGCACAACCAAATATGTGCAAATATGTAAGCTTTAGAAACATACTGAGATCCAAACTAAATTAAAACTTTCTGCTCAGAGTTGTTTAAATTCCTTTGTCTGAGCGACCAGTGAGGGTAGACATCATTAGACATTATTTATCATCAGTCGGGTCCAACATTTATCCAGACGGAGCACTTGGCCTCTGCTGCACGCTGCCATAGCAACCGAAACCAAGAAACATTAACATTAGTCTTTCAGCTACCTGCATCCACCTAATGATAGTCCTGGTGAGACAAACTGCCAATTTAGCATCATCCTCTGTGAGTGCAAAACACAGAAGCACTGTGATTCCATCGATAATAACTGCAAAAACGGTACTTTCTGCAATTTGAAGGAAGACAAGAGAGGGAAACAGAGTAAAGGACAAGAGGATTTCTGGAGTGAATGAAAGGCTCGTTGTGGTAACACCACCTCTGACACTCAGAGGAAGTCAGTGATGAAGGGGTTGAATGGGTCACACACACATAGTAGATTAGAAATACCTATAATCAAAGGAAAACAAGGATATTAAAGAAAGTGGTCTTTTACCAAATAGGTTAACAACATGAAGCGATGTCAAAGAAAAGTTTATTTTACAATAAAATAGGATTTTGAAACAGTAGAAGGCATGAAGGTCAGTTAACTAACTCCCTGGTTAGAAGAGCTGACAGAGCAGCCAATAAAATGCAACTAGCCATGCATTAGCAGCACATCTGGGACGTATCCACACACACACATACACACACATATTACATGTCCACTATGCACCTAAGCCACACCTGGACACCACATGGTGTGCCGTATATAGTCCAGAAGGAAAAGTAATGTATTTAAATTCCAGGATGGAAAGCCGTGCTTTACAGGATTTATGGACGCAGCTGGAAACACGTCTTTGACCAATCACATTGCTTGCACAAAACTGTTGTTTGTGTTATATTTAGTTCAGTTTGGTTTGGATACACCAGTAACGCCATCACAATTTTATAGATGGACCCAACAAGTGGAGGAAGTTATGGCATCTCTCTTTCTCACAGACACAGCTCTCACTCCCCACTCAGCTTGTATTACTTGGGGGGGCATGGATGACTCAGAAAAAGGCTGTTTATTCAAACTAAATCTAATTTAACAATATCATGTGATCTCTGTCCTGTATAGGCATGTGCTGTTTGTTTTCCCTGATGTGTTTAATTCCCATTGTCAACCACCAGAAGGAGTTGACATCTTGTTCACAGATTTGCTGCTACAAGTGCGTATCACAATTCACACTGTAGTAATATAATAGGGCTGTTCACGGGAGTCATCAAACACACACACACACACAACACTTGAGTATATTTTACCTTCAATCTCACATCTTCACTCTCTTTCTTTCCAGCTTTTGCTCTTTTTTTTTTTTTGCACATGTTCCCTGTGGTGTGAAATCAGCTCATCCAACAGTCTCTTTCATTTTCCACAGAGTTAGTCAGGATATAGTTCCCACAGGGGCCGCTGCCTTTATTACTTTCACATTACAGAACAGGAAAAGTACTGATTGCTTTGGTTAAACTTAGCCGGAGTGTTTCATTCTCTGCAGTGAATTCAATTATCGCAATGATCAGTTATCGCAGATATAACAATATATACATGCATTGATAAAAATGAGATGTAAAAGCGCTGTGCACCCAGTTGTTTTCAGTCATTCAGATGAGTTGAAGTTAGGCAGAGCTGTGATGGGAATTACACAACGTCACCAAAATGTACGTACCAATAGGAATGATAAAGGTGTAAGTTTAACAGGTGCATGGAAGGAGATGTCAATCAAGTGAGGTCTGAGGTTGCAAAACCAAAACAATGAGCTGAAAGGCGCTAAAATGCTCCATAAAGCTCAGGTGAACTGCAAAGTCGCTCTGTGGGTTTGTCACTACGGGCAACCCCTTTCAGGCATAGTCATTTGATCCATTGTCAATATAAAATTGGTCATTAGTGCAGCTTTAAACCTGCAAAACAAACAATATTCTATCTGCAAAACGAGCACACAAATTATAAAAAGTTCTAGCATTTTCAGGCAAGTATGCATCTATTAGGACTTTCTCCTTCACTACATAATTTACAGTAACGTGTGCCTGTGCAACAGCTTAATTACATTTTTCATGTCTTGACTTCAGAAGCTTCAAGCAGCCAGTTAACAGAAGCCTATTACACACTGGCCAAAGTTTGGTGAACCTGCAACGCCAATATGCTCTTAAGGACAAGTTTGGGCTCTCGCTTCCTTCAGGTCTCTGTAGTTAAGAGGAACAACGGCTGAGCTGAACATAAATCAAGGAGAAAACCCATTTCTAAAAGCCTTTTTTTTTTTTTTTAGAGGGTAAAATCTCTCTCTGATTGCCTACATTTCACCACTCGTCACGTCCCAGAGCACAGATTGTTGTTGCACTTATGGTGTTGCCGTTGACACATCAACTGTGCTTTTAATGGAATTTTTTGACAGCAGCACGGAGGGGAATTTGTCCACACACACATACACGCATACAGAGTGGACTTTCGTGCACACTCGAACACACACAGGAGTTGTTTGGAAGAGCCTCTTTCCTTCCCTTCTCTCCCTTCAATGCTGGAGTGTCCGAACGTTTAATCAAAGCCAAAATAAAAGTCAGTATCAGCTGTTTTATATTACTCCCTGTTTAAAGGGAGAGACAGGCAGACAATTTTCCACTGTAGGAACTTAAAGAACGTAACATGTAGCCATCATCGGGGGTTTTACTCTTGTTTCCACTGTTATCTACCTGAAACTAAATTTCAACACTCACACAACAACAAAAACCATTTTACTACTGCATCTGTATTGTTGGATGCCCAACCCCCTCATTAGGATTTGGTAAAAGGAGCCCATTCATTCTAGCAAAAATATGGAATAGGGACACAACAAAGCCAATAAAAATGCAGGGAAGAAATTAAAAAGATGAAATCAGAATCAGAATCAGAAATACTTTATTAATCCCTGAAGGGAAATTGCTTTTTGATACAGTTACAATGCTCGATAAAGTTATTGAAAAAAGAATAATAAACAGTAGAAAATAGAGG
>JAVQJD010004950.1:0-11382 GCA_036023655.1 Nannoperca australis
GACACCACTCTGTGTATGTGATCGCACAAATCTGTCGCGTTGATGGTCGCCTCACACACACACACACACACACACACACACACACACACACACACACACACACACACACACACACACACTATTTCAGTGTCATTACTTCTTTTTTTTTCTTTTGAATATAGGCCAAATGTTAAATAATATCTGTGATAAGAGAATCTAAGATGTAGGTGTGTATAAATGTGTGTTAAGACGCCCCCAGCGTTTTGTAACGCACGGACAGAGGCACATCACCATTCATTTATTTTAATTGCTCTCCACCTGCTATGATAATCAGGACTTAAATAGAGAAATTTCCATTTTAAATTAAAAACTCCACCGCATATGTATGGGAATGAGTTCCACCTTATTATAAAATGAAATAATACTCCCCCACTATTTTGCTCTGCGCTGCATAATCTCACATGTCAAAAACAGCAATGCTGGAATGTAATGTAAAGTAGCATTGGATTTTGGACTGAATCGCCAAATTGTGCAAATTTGATCTAAATAAAAAAAATGGTATAGTGTTCTTCATACTGATGTCAAACCATTGAATTGTTTGAGGAAATCTCTCTTGTTGGCTGTTTCCTGTTGTCGTTTATCTTCTTTTTTCTCATCTAATGTTAACTGAAGCCTGAAGCTTTGCCGTCTTCACATCTTTGGAAATTTACTCCATGAATCCATGAATTAAAAGCTGGAAGACCGGTCCCACCCTTTCTTTAAGCAGTTTGCCTACATATATTATATTTATCTGCAAGTAGTTTTTTTTCTTCTTTTCATTTCCTTACAATCTTTAAACATGACTGCTATATAAGTAAGATTGCAAGTTGTGACACAAAAAAAACCTAATCTAACTGACAAAATATATCCTGAAAAATGATCGCCTGTATGCTTTCCATGTTTGTTTTAGTTTCATGTTTGGCATTGGCCCAACTCCAGCACTACCATATACCCTTCCCAGCTCAGCTTCTCAGCCTTTGTTTGATGCGTGTAGTAAAGGTTTTGGGGGATGCACACCAGTTCCTCAGAGATCCTTTCTGAGCTGTTGTAACCCCTGCACTGCTTTCCTAAATATGGTCATTCACATTGATTTTCAGAGGAGAATGATACACCCTTAAAGAGAGCAGTGATATTTCTGTTGGAAACAGTGGACCTGATATATATGATCACAGAGTTTTTGAGATCAATCAAAATCTTTGCTTCATGAAGACTCTCCGGATTAAGGTCTGAGTTTGTGTGTGTGTGTGTGTGTGGCCTTTGTCTCCCTATAGAGATCATTAGCAGTGGAGCGCCTCTTGTTCAAAACTACTCCTCAATGCACTGTCTACTATGCCCCTCTCCCTCTCTGTGTAATAGAGAGGAAACTAATTCACAAGACTCCCAAATGTGTTAGACAATAAATGTACCACAACACCCAGGAAACCGTGAGATCACTTGAAGGCCTTCAGGGGGTGAATTGAGCTGGTTTTACACCTTATGATGTGGTATTGCTACTCGCCATGGTGCAAAAGTTCAAACAGCAGTCTGGTGTAGGGTTAGAGGCAGGTAATCTACAGATTCACAGGGGCTGAGAATAAAATGTGAAAGTTGATACTAACACTTCAATTATAATGATTCCCCTTCTACCCTAAACAGCATAGCAAATAATTTGAAACACAGCTTAAGTTATTAGATAGAGAGCATGCTGTCACAGAGAAAGTTGGCATCTTGGTTGAAATTGTGGTCAATTTCTCTTTGGTTTGTTTACGATCGAACAAATGGGTTCATTTTGAGTTAAAACTATACAGGGTGTCCTGGTGCCATAAAATACTCAGTAGCACACAAATGTGTATCAATCCACAACTGAAAAAAGGTTTAGTTTGAGTAACATTCTGCAGTTCCCAGCTACTTTACAAAGTATTCCTTTAATATTTTTTCTTTAAATGGAACTATTTGTGATTAACTTTTAAAAGCTTGTCTCTTCAATAAGAAGAAACAGAAAGTGGATTAATAGATTGTTTCATACGGGATTTGTTGACAATAAGAAATATATAGAACAATGCCAGTCTTTTCATTTGTAGAAGATAATGTAATTTATTTGTTAAACCTTTTAATCATAAATTCAGGTTGAACCACATCACTTAACCATTTATTTATAAATATGCCATATATGTTTTGTATAAATGTAATATAATATAACTATTAAAATGCATATTTAATTATTCAATCATCAATGTTCAAAATCATAATTGTACTGCCAATAAAACATGTTTTAAGTGATGCATATATACAGCAACTCTCTTCCCCTCCCCTCAGGATCCCATATTCACATCAGTTCAAAGTCTGTGTGTGCACACAAAATAGATTTTACCTTTATTCTTGTATTCCTAAAGTCAGTGCTACACGTCCAGAGCCAGCCTCCACACCTGCTTTATTTGTGACACAGAGGAAGTTTTAAGGAATAGGTGAAGTGAAAGTACAACAAACCACCGAACAGAAGGACAGATACACAGACAAGAAGGGCATGGTAATGACTATATCCATCACTGTGACACACATCGGCACTCTTCATGGATCAGAGGCTTTAAGTGCTGAGCTATGGTGGGTTCAACAATAATACACAATACAAAACCAAACAGGGAGCTGATTTATTATGGAGCTGACCTGCCCCCACGCTGCTTGTAGGAACATAACCTTGAATGTGTTTACAGTATGTGTGTGTGATCTCTGAATAGAAGTGGTAATGAAATGTAATGGCATTTCCTCACACAATTATAGTTTTAATGAACAGGACTTTTCGGAGGTGTGACTACCAGCTATCACTTTCTTAGGACCATAGTACTTTGTGTTAACACAAACCAATGTGTAGTGATCAATCTTGGACAAGCTATTAAAAGTGTCTGGCAAATTCTTAAATTCACACATAATGGGTGCATTTGTTCATTTTACTGCATCAAGAGGAATACGAAGTTAGTGCAGATTGAAATGTTATTTTCAGGATTTGTTTTTAATGACTCACTTGCACCCACCTCTCTGTCTGTTTAAGTCAGGACATTTCCATAACACAGCACTTTTGTTTGCCAATCCAAATGTTCCATCATAAAAGATCAGGCAAACCAGTGCCACCATATCAAAGGTTTTCTTTGTCATAAAAAAGTCATGTAATGTTTCCCTGCTGCTCGGCCACAAAACAACATCATTGTCCGTGAGGAGTAAATTATTTCCATCATGAGAAAAATGCAATTAGAGTTCATTTACAAAATATTTTCACTGTTGCGGAATGGCCTTAAGTTTTCTTTGGCCAGAAAACAGATTAATTTAAATCTTGCAATTACACATTTTTCTTGAAAGAGTTGATGTTGTTTTTGAGGGCGGGGTTACAACGATACCTGGCATGATTCTGGGTTTTATTTTTACTGTAGATAATAAATTACATATTTGTAACTAGAATTAGGTTGTCTTTATTTTATTTTTTTGTACTTTCTGGACTAGTAAGTAACTTTAATAGCTTTAATATCTTAAAATTTGCATTCCATTAAAACTTTAACATACTTTATTACATAATTACATTACATTTAGTCATTTAGCAGATGCTTTTATCCAAAGCGACTTCCAAAATAAGAGCTTTAAATCAAGTGCATAGAACCATGATTGAAAACAACAGGACGTCTCATCAGACTTGTAAGGGCCAGACTATTAACCAGAACCAGCTGTCGGTTCCACATAACCCCTGTTTTTCCATCCCTCCATTGGCTTCCAGTAAAACAAACTGAACAAACTACAAGACCCTGTTAATTACTTATAAGGCACTACACGACCTCGGTCCTGGATACAGTTCAGATCTCCTCGTTCCTCACTCCACTTCCCGGCCTTCAAATCTTGGCCTTTTATCCATCCCTCACTCCAACAGCAAAACAAAAGGTGATTGTGCATTTGCAGTCTTCGCCCCAACACACCCCAATGGGTGGGAACTGTCCTTTACTCACCACTTGTCCCTTACATGTTCATCTTACACATTGCACTATATTAGTTTCTATGTGTTCATTTTCTATACTTTACCATTGCTACTGTTTACATCAAAGCACATGAGTAGGCTAAAGCAAACACAAAGTTAGATTTAGTTACCTTAATTATGTTGCAGGTTTGACCTTTGTCTAACTGTCTGTTCCTTTATTCAGACCCGCCATGCTGGACAACTGTCTGGGAGGGGGCCGCCCAGCATTTCCTGATTTTTATGGTGTTGGTGATGTCATGGCTGACATCACTGGGCCAAACCAAGTGGTTGGTTTTCTTTTGGGAAGGAATGTTTCTTTAGTGTATTTGATGCATGCTAAAGCCATGTGTTAGGATCACTTACCTCTTATAGAGCCATTTAGTGATGTAAATGAGCTGCTAAATGAGTCCAAGAATGGTGAGTGATTTCCTGGCATTAAGGTTGCAGTGTAGGTCAACCTTTGTTGTTATGGTACTGGCTGAAGCAGCCTAGATTTGAGTTGAACACCCTATATATTCAGTTGGGTTTTGCTACTCGCGAGGATAGGTTCTATTTTGCCTGAGTTACACGTGACACAGAGAGCACTGGACATACATTTTCACCACTGGGAAGTCAAAATGTCTGTTGAATCTGCCTAGATAGCATCTTCCTTGTCATACAACCAGGACTATTCTACACATGGTGGCAATGGTGGCTCCAGGCCAGTAGGAGGCAGTGATGCAGAAATCAACTAGACCAAGTGCCAAGGGACTGTCCAAGGGAGGAGGCTCCTAATGATCGTAACCAGCAGGGGGCAGTAGGTGAGTAACCTACTGATTCACACAACCTTGCCAATTCTAGCACCTGAGGCAGCGATTGGGAAGTCAAAATGCTTGACATTCAAGCCAGACTATTTTGAACTCTGTTGACTGGAACTGTGTGAGGTGTCCTGATGTACAATTTTAATGAATACCTGTCAGCCAATCAGAAACAAGTAGTTTGGATGGCAATGCAAAACCAAAATATATTGGCTTTTCAGCACAGGGTGGTACTATTTGTTAGAAACCATCAAAATGCAGGTGGTAGGTGCAAACATCAGACCTCAGAATTCATATTTGCTGACTTATCACACAAAGCTATACATTACAGTAGATATGCATATTAACAGACTTTCCTAAAACTGGCCTTAACCAGACTGTGACCCACTATCAGAGTACAGTGACCATGTGAACAAAGCCTCTGTGTGCTCATGTGGAAACTGGGGCTTGGACTGAGTTTTGGCTGAGCAGCAGGCCGAGCCCATCGGGACAGAGAGGTGCATCTGAGCCCAATTAACCTCTGTCTATATCTTCGTTTGTCTCGGTGGACGCAGTAGATGAGCCCTGGACTGAACCATGACAGACTCACATGGCAAGTACAGCGCCCGGAAAAGACACCTCAGACAACTGGATACATCCTAGAAAGGTTTTTAGTTTTAATTTGATGTATTTTAAGTCTTATGTATTTAACGTTGGTACAGGCCCAGCAGACTCTCTCTAGAACACAACTATGCCTATAACTCCCTCTATGCCTCCCTGTGTCTCTGTGACTTTGTTTGCATATTTATTTTCCTTTCATCGCTGGTTGAGAGAGTAATGGGCTGCACGCTGGGCTCAGAACAGGGTGTCACTATCGGGGTTAAAGCTGTCCTGCAGTGCTGATAACATACAATAATTCTGCCTGGATGATTACACCCAAATGATGTGGCACACTTTAGCTGGCTCGCCAATATGCCTTCAGTGTCCCCAGTTCTATTTCTAACCCTATCTGTCCAGCTATGATCAGGCTGCAGGTAAAAGGGCACAATTCTTTTTGCAGTGTTCAACAATGACCTGATTTTTAAATGAACAGAAGAAAAATCACATTGAATCTTTGTGTTTTGTGTCAGTGGAACCTCAGTCTCTGCAGCCATATCAGTATTAATGCATCACTCACATCATGATCTGCACAGACACAGGTGGTCTAGACCAGCTATTGTCTGACGACGAGCCTCTGGGGGCAACGGAGAATCTTTCGGGGCTTCCAGCGTAGCCAGCAGGTGTCCGGATAACGGATGTTTACAGTCCAGTCGGCTATAGTCTGGCGACAATTTAAAAAGTTAATAAAAAAACTAGGGTTTCAAGATTGATAAAATAACTGATGGGTTTTAAGATTGTATTTGGTAAATGCCTCTTTTGCTCTCCACATGAAGTGTTTATCTGCTTGCAACCAAAGCCCCTCAAATGTTTTTGTTCAATACCACTGAGACCACAGACTACAAAGAGGTGTTAGAGGTGATCAGGGACAGTCTGGTATTAGGGCCTCTCCTTTGAGGTGTTGTGAAGGCTCCCTGGTTTCATAGGGGGGCTTGCTGCAGGTGTTGTGGCCCTGTAACTATGGTGACCATATACCATTCTTTGGCTGTAGGCCTCTACAGTAGGACCATTGAAACCATTTGTAACTCTGGCTACAAAATGTGATATATAAATGAAGTTTTCTTCCTGCTGCTATGTGATGTCCTGGTTACTGTGCACACGTTGGTCAGTTCAGAATCGTCAGACCACACTGTGAGGGACAATCAATCACAAGTGAGCAGAGAGGCTTCAGTGTGAACGTTGTGAGCCTGTGATTAGTGCTGACCTGGACACTTGCATTGCTCCTCCATACTCATGACTCAGAGCTCTGCTGGCTTTCTTGCTAGGTCTCCAAATGGCTGATTTACAGAACATCACCTGGGGCTACCGGTGAATGTAATATTCTGGTTGGATAGAAAATCAGCCGGACTAACTGGTTATAATGTGTTAAGTCACTAAACAAATTAAAAATATCCAAGAAACCAGAAACATGCGCTTCTCAGAGTCTATAGTTCAAAGCAGGATCTTTACGCCCCAGATATTTACACAATGCCATTAAATACAAGACATGTTCATCCTGGAGTTGTTGTGTTTAGGTTTAATTTGGCCTTTTTTAAATGTATTTTAGTAGCTTTTTCCAGGTTTGCAGTTGCACAGACACTTAAAGTGGCAGGCAATGATTTCTATCCTATTAGTGTGTTTGTCTCTTAAAAACAAATAAGTGGATGCAGTATGTACATGTGTTCCACGTTCCCCCTAGCTACTGCAGAAGTAAAGGAAGGAATCTGCACTAGAGCAGTTCATTTAAAATGTTTCTTTTTTTGTATTTTAAGAAATAATTTTTCATAGTAATTCTGAAAAAACAGCATATGAAACAATAAAAACAGAAAGCAAAATCAAATAAACTGATAAAGTGTGGGGAAAGTAAGTTATTACATATTAATGTATGTAATCAGATCACTACATTACATTTCATGTGCAGGTGAAAATAGTGTTTAAACAAATGCACTATTAACTCCTGTATGAGTTAATAACGCCCAGCTGTTTGTCTAAGCTACTAAGCCTTTTTGTTTAATAAAAATGAATGTATATTTTGAGCTCTTTGTTAAAGAGATCTATTTTCAGTAGAAACATATAGGCGTGGAGTGAGTCAGTATTGACAGGAAGGCAGCACTTGGTATTAACAGTGAGGAGTCAAAGCAGACTCTCAGCTCTACTTACAGGACACTGTGCGCTTCACTCGCACGACACCAGTGACACCAGTGGTACATTTACAGCCTGGAGCAGTAAAACCTCTGTGATCTGTATACGACATCACGTTCAGCCCATTTTTACTGCTTACATTAGACTTTCATAAACTGCAGACCAGGCCTCAGAATGAAAGACTGCAGGCCTCTTTTCAGTGGATCATCACGAGATATGTATTTCATTGAGACTAGATTTACTGCAGGCTAAAAGACTGCTGAGGATGCCTTCCACCCAGCGTGTGCCTCATCTTTCCATCACTGTACCACTGTATTATACGTCATGACGGTAGGATTTTACAACCAGGGGCGTTAAGCTTGGTTTTAGTGTGGTAACGAACAGTGTCTAGATAATGAAGGTGTTTCCAACATTTCACACGCGTCAATGTAGAAATGATGATGCCTCAAATTATTCTTTTTACAAATGAATGGTGGTTTAATAAACAATGAAATGATGATACGTTTATTATTATTTTTAATACACTAACTTTAAAATCACATTCAATGTATGTTGATAGAGACCATACTTAATGATACGGATAAATATTGCACGTGCATCTTCACTAAAATATGACCTATGACCAGTGCAGGTTATTAAAAAAGAATCACGGATCCGGAGAGGGGGGTAATATTCAGAGAAAAAAGAGATTGAGATTAAAGTTGTACATTTACAAAAAAAAAATTACAATTTACAAAAAAATTCTCCTTGATTAAAACCAAAAGTGAAAAAGGTTAAACATACAAATTCTTTTGAAAATCATGGGTGTTATGAATATTAACCCGCCTCCCCTGACACTGTAAAACATTTTCATTAACCTTCGCCGGTGCTAAGATGTCATTGTACTAAAAAGCATTGCCCTTTACTGTATTATCTAATACTCATTACATTACATACACATATTTGATTGATTATAGCATTATTTACACTGAGTGAAAGAATTGATAACATTTGCAGAGGAGAATGGAGACTTCTTCCGGCCCTGATAAATTGTCAGTGTCTGAAAGGACAACCTCCACCTATCAGAGGGATGGGCAGTAGCCTGAGAGGCAAACCCAGGGAAAAACAGAAATTAGTCACCAAATAGGATTTAGAAAAGTGAGGGCGACGTGCTTACAACTTCAGATCTGAATCTTCTATTTTTTATAGTAAATCAGATTTAGAAACAATAATTTCAATATTAATTGTTGTAAAATGAATTGTCCCTCTTTCCCCAACAAATTGTACGGTAGCTTTTTACTGAAAGAAATAAAAAAGGGGAGAAACATTCTGACTTCCGCAGGCCTATTATGAGATAAATGAGTTTTCATTTGTTCTGTAAAAGAGAAATTAATTGGCTTTCTCGCTAATTCCATATTTGCATCAATATTAGCTTTGCTTCAGTGCTGCTGCTGGCAAACAGCTGCAGCAGGACAACAGGTGTCTGTGATCCAAACAGGCTGAGGCCATTGATCAGTGAGCGTGAGGACGTGTGACACTGCTGCAATAAAATAAAAAAATGAGGAAAAAGAGTGAGCAGGCCTCGCCTTCTGAGCAGCAGCATCATACCTCTTATGATTTGACTGCAGTTACGTTTCTGACCAGAAGGGGTCGACACATCAAACACTAAATGCTCAGCAGAGGAGACATTACCAGCATTCACTCTGGCTGTAAGGGACAAAACAAAAGGAAATGAGTGGTGGTGAGAATCCCCTTTAACCACATATTAAAGTGCTTTATTTTAATCCAACAAATAGGATTAGAGCACATGAGATTCCATTCTTTTTTTTTTTCTTCCAGTGTGTTTGGACACAGGAAGCGGGGTCTCAGCCACATGGCCAGACTACCAACGACAGCTGAGACGGAAGCAGAGGCCTTGCCAACTGTCTGGCTCATTTTCTGGTAGGCCTGCTTCCCTCAGGCCACTCACAGCCAGTGTAGGACCATGTCCAAGACTGTCAAATATCAGCACACTCACACACATGTACTAATCTACACACACACTATGTCCACACTCCTCCACACAGGAATGAGAGATCTGCTCTTTTCATGCAGGTGGCAGAAGTCCGTTAGAAGCTGCTCATAGGACCTCAACCGCACCCGTTTGCATACATTTACTGAATCAATCAATCAAGTGGGGGGGTTCAAAGACTGAACAATAAATTGCATTAGAAGGCTTCTGGACTCTGTTGAATGAGAAATAATTGAGACTGAATGCTTTCTCAAAACATGATAACTCCCAGTTTGAAGGGTGTGTAATTCCCAGCTGGCTTTGTTGAGTGGTGGTCTGCAACAAAGAAAGACGACTAAGAGCCTCATAAATGCATTCACTAATCAGAAGTTTCACTGCCCTTAATGTGTTGTATGGATTGTTGTATGTCATGTTATTACAGTTTCAGTTAAATCATACATTATATTCAATTACGCACTTTCCTGAACGCAAACATCACCTTTTTAATGCACATTTTACAACAAACTTAACATCTGCAGGTCATTGATTCACATTATGTGTTGAGCAATAGCAGTTTGTACTCAAACATAATGTTATAAAAGTTATATTTTGTAGTTTTCTTTTCCTCACTCACGTGAGCTTTCTGTGTTGCTGTTCAGCACAACAGGCTGCCTGACATGAACTATTCCTTCTGTGAGTCTCGCTGTCGTGATTATGCATGAAACATGTTCGAAGGCTGACAGAGCAGCAGTTTATTAAAAGGGCAAGTTACATTTTGAAGTGGAGTATGAAAGCATTCAGAAGGAAATCCAACAGGAAAGTTCATTTTTGACCTCAGAAATAGAAGTTTGGCGAAACAATTCCAATCCTCTTTCTGCAGTTCTGGCTGAAAGCTCCGGAAAACGTCAGTAAGTGGATCTTGAGTTTAAAATTGTTAAATATAATTTCTGTTTGGAACTATGAATGCAGCAAGCACAAGAACAGCCGAGTTTAACACCTGTAACAGGTGATGTAGAGTTACGACTCACTAGATGAAGCAGACCATCAGGTGCAAGAGTTTCTGCTTTTTGTCATTTGTTGATGAATATCTTCCATGTAGAAAATGGTCATTTCCATCAAGGGTTGAATATGTCTTGGCAGGAGTGAAACACAGAAAGCACATACTGTTAGGAGAAGATGTAAATGACGTGCCAGATGTTACACATCCAATAATGACCCAACCATGTCAGGATGCAATACTACAGGGTTTATTTTGTTGAGGCTGAACCCACCTGCACACACTTCAGTGGCATCATTTGATTCGTGAAAACATCCACCCCACTGCTGCATCCCCGTCCCCACAAACACTGAACACACACCCCCACCCTGAGGTGCTGGGACGCTTCCTTCATCCTCCCTTTCTCCAGCTTGCTTTTCTTCGTGCGTCACGTGTCTCCGTCACGGGCACCTTTTGCAGGAGGAAACCAGAGGCGAGGCTTCCGGTGAGGTCCGAACACTGTCAGGTTTCAGGTGCGACTCCCTTTTCGCTCGTGGGTGTCAGCTTCGTGGAGACGGGCGCTGCGCCACGCGCCACTGAGCTCAGCCCGGGACTCTCGCGTGAATTAAACAGATAGACTTCAAAATATATGTTGTCAGTCATTTTAGGAGCTTCTACAGTTTTAGAAAAGCATTATTAGAAGCAGTGGTGAAGCCGTACCTTAATGCGCGCATCTTCTCTCCTCCTCTCCACCGCTCCCTCCGTCTCTCCTCCTCTCCACCCGTCTCTCCTCCTCTCCACCGCTCCCTCCGTCTCTCCTCCTCTCCACCCGTCTCTCCTCCTCTCCACCGCTCCACCCGGCTCTCCTCCTCTCCCCCCGACTATCCTCCTC
>JAVQJD010004951.1:0-25665 GCA_036023655.1 Nannoperca australis
ATGTCTTGACTCTATTTTCTATTCATTTCACAACGTATGGTGGTGAATAAGTGTGACTTTTCATGGAAAACACAAAATTGTTTGGGTGACCCCAAACTTTTGAACGGTAGTGTATCTGCTCAATTCATTTTACTCCCAAAGATCAGTTTAATTCTCATAAGGAGTAATACATATAATATAATAAAATAACCATGATTATGCTATAGTAATGGTATGAAGATTACCTCAGTTTGGACTGTACAAAGTTGGGATGTGTAATTTGAAAGGGCTTTTACCAGGCAAGGGTAATATGTGTTTGCTTTTGACTCATAAGGTCATAGGCACTAAAAGTCAGAAAATCTCTACATTTTCTTGGTCACTTGCTAATTCTTTATAAAATCTGTGTCTAGCAAGACCCCCAAATTTATAGTGATGTAATACCAAATTGTTGGGGTACCATTTTTCTATGACAACAAGATAAGTTTTGGTCTGTAATTTAAAATAAAGTTTGACAGAAAACACGCTGTTGAATTCAGAATTATTTTATGGTCAAGTATAAATGACAGGATAGGCCTTCAGTGCAATGCCTGCACTGATTCTTTAAAAAAATATTTCATGTAACATATTGATTACAGCAGGTCCATCCCTGTATTTCTGTATTGTTAAGTAGCTTCCCTCTGTGCCATATATCTATAATTCATACTCACAGTTTTGGTTTCTTTGTTGTCCCTGCAGGCAGTCCCAGGTAAGTCCTGGTGACTCACTGGTGCTGTATGGGGCTGGGAGGCCCTGGGGTAGAGCCTCAGGCAATGGCTTTGGCCTAGCTGCTCTCCAGAGACTGTGCCGCTCTAGTGGTCCGCTCCAGAGGCAAATGCAGTTACAAATACACACAACACAAGTCTCTCTGTCTCTCTTCTGCTTTCTCTCAATTCTGTTCCTCTCTTGCTCTTCCCACGTATTCAACTCAAAGTGATTTACACCCTACAAGAGCTGCATGTGGGCGTGCTCTTCCAAATTGTGCAAGTGGGGTCAAGGGATCAGTGGTGGAGGTGGCCAAAATATATCTTTCATGACTTCACCAATACAAATACATCTCACTAAACAAACCTAGATGGGAGAGACATGATGAGAGTCATGCTGCTAGCAGCTGTGTAAAGTATGAGAAGTAACATGTTGACTAAACACATATTTATTATTTAACAGCAGCACAGACATTTCTTCTTCCCATGGGACTGAATCTAAACAGCAAACAATCACAAACTGTCACAATAGTAACTCCCTAATGACAATTGAATCCAAAGTTAATACAAGCTAACAGTGCAGTTTCTGGAGTTGGGGTTTCTGTGACAGCTCTACAACGACGTTTTACTGTTCCTGCTTTTTGACGGATCAGGATGAAGTTCCCTCAGCCTCTGCAGGCCTCTGCGGGCCACCTTGGCCTTTCAGGCTGGGGCTTGCCAGGGTATTAGGGGTGTCAGGTTCTGTGACGGGATGGTGAACAGTAATTACATTGAGGCCCTGGCCCCTCTCAAGATCCCATGGTGTCAGGAGGACACCGCTGGATTGGCAGTAGTAGCACCGGCCCTGGAGTCTCCAGAGGACTCATTAGGACGGAGGCCCAGCATCCTGATGAAGCCAACCCCTGTGCACTTCCACTGTACAATTGCAGCTAGGCCTGCTCAGTTGTGGAGCTTTACTGTTGTTGTTAGCATCACCTCAGTCCACAGCCTCCTTAATAACGCACTCAGTAGCGAGCGCTTGCAGTGTGAGACGTGCAGGTTATGATGAGGGTTACAACTTCTGTGTGGTACATGAGATCTGATCTGGTAGTGACTATTGAATAACCAAGTCTGCAGCCTTTGTAATTGCTCAAGGATAGTTTGGGGGTAATATTTTATTCAAGGCACATTGCGCTGAATGTCTTACTACTAAAATAAAGACACAACACATTTCAGAAGTTTTAGAAGGATTTTATTTTTATTGTTTGCTTACATACTTTGATTCTAAACATTCGATTCAATTCAGTTTTATTTATATAGCACCATATCATAACAAAGTTGTCTCAGGAAACTTTATTTTTTATATCTTTGTACACTAACCCTAACCAATAAAACACTGGGGTCATGAGTGATTGACTAATTGACCAATTGAGTGAGTTGCCAATCAAGAGGCCGCACAAAGGAGACTGTCCCTGTTTGTATTTCTATCAGTAACTATAGCATATATTTAGAGAGGCAGAGACATTTAGCCACTTGATTTCTCTCTTTAGCATTAAAGCATTACATTTGCTCTAATATTTGTGTTATCAGTTTAAGTGGGATAAGTTGCAGTACTTTGATCTCCTACTTTATTAACTTTCTTCCTGTTTACATTTAGCTGTAGTATGGTAGGACACACCTAACTGTGCATTACCACAATATTAGCCGTTTCCAATTTCCAAGAATATTACAACCAAGATAATTTTGTTTATGAAAAACGGGAAAGAATGTGCAGTCAAAATTTATGTTGAATCTATCGTGTTTCTCCTGTTGGAACATCTTTACAGTCAATTCCACAAAATATGTTGGTTAGGGGACTACACTACGTAAAGTGTGCAATGGACGAATGGCGTCTGCAGACACATGACACTCGAGTAGGTAACACTGAAAGCTTTAGTTTACATTATTGACAAGCTATTAGCAAGTTACACAGATAAACCATGTCATTTTCATCCACTCCAAAGTTCTTAAATCATGCACTGAGTTAAAAGTTAGGGCTGGTGTCCATATAACATTCTTTTCTGAGTGCCAGTGTCTTTTTTTTCAATTGCTACCAATGAGAACAGGGTGTACATGGCAGCATGACTATCAGAACAGAGACAAAAAAGCCAATTTGTGGGAACAGATCGACCGGACACTGAATGTTGGTGGTGAGTGTGTAGTCACCCCCTTAACATACCGTTTTTTTTCTATAATTGCACAAGTGCTTTATCCAAACGCTTCTCAGTACCCTGTCAGCACTTTAATGCCAGAGAAAAATACTATATGAAGGCTGAAAAATCGCAGTGTTTTTATTAGCAAAACAAACCCACGTTGCCCCAAGTTCTATGAGTAAGTGTGTGCAGCATAACTAACATCTTAGCAGCATGGTTTCCCAAAAACCTAACTATAAAACAAATCGCAACATTACAGCTCAGTGAATAAAGCCAAAAGTTAAGCATTCCTGTGCTTAGATATCTCACGTCACTGCCATAAGAAGAGACAGAGGTCAAAGAGCCATCAGAGGAGAAGAGGTGAGAGAGAGAAGAATAGGAGAGCTAGTTGCTGGTGATTGGAGGAGAGGTACAACTGTAAACATAATGGCTTATGCTTCATTGTGTCACTTCAAGTTCCGTTTAAGTCACACAATGAACAAATTAATCTAATGAATTCCAGTTGCACATGCAAACTCCAGGCCAAAAGTACACAGGGGTGTCCACATACTTTTGCTCATAAATTGTGCCATGCACAAATATCTTTTGATTACCATTGCCGGCGTGTACATGTGAGTGTGTGTAGTGTGTAGGTAGGAGGCCTATTGCTTTCGGTATTTTCTAAAACTGCACCTCTGTTTATCACTGATACACACAGTTCTCCTCAGATCCCCCATCTGCCTGTTTGATTACACTCATCCTCCAGAGAGAGGGGTGGAGAGAGAAAGAGAGTGAGCAGTGTCTCTGAGTCTCCTCCGCCATTTCACACAACAAAATAAGATGTTTCATCGCACAACGCTTCTCCACCAAACAAAGTGGGTGGGTTGGAAACTGAGAGAAAATTGCCTTTTGAATAATCCGCTTCTTGATTTTTTTCTTTTCCCTCCTGAAAGGTTTTCTGAAGGTTATTGTTGAGAATAATGCAGCTCCTGCCCCCTGCAGATGACAATCATCTTTCCAATTTGTTTGAGATTAGGTCATATGGAAACAGCGCATCGTAAACACACAGGGTCGGCACACCGGCAACAGAGGATGGGGAGGGTGGCACAGATTCCCCCTGTTCTGGGTGCATCCAGTCTTGATTGCCATGACACTGGCAGTGGAAGAAACCAGGGCAACAAACAAACAGAAATCCACAGATCTCTGTTACTAACTGGGAGAAAGAGAGGAGCCGACCCCCCACCCACCTCCTGAAGCAGCATGACCAGATTGGATGTTTGATTTGCGGCTGGATCAGTAAACACACTACGGCTTCGGCTGTTTCTTTTGATTCAACATAAGTCATATCTAAACAAACAAACGACTTCTCAGTGTTTGAGATATGACAGTCTTGACATCAGCACTGCCATCTGAGAAGAACTAATATTTCTATTAGCACTACTAGAGGCCCACTTTTATCACAAAAAAAATTAAAATAACACTGCAGTGCATGGCTTCTGTTGGTAAGCTGTGGTGTGTGTGTGTGTGTGTGTGTGTGTGTGTGTGGGAGGTGGATTACAGTAATTTTCCTTGCATGGTTCAACTGTTGGACTGAGGCCTAAATGGGCATCTGGTAGAGGTTACCCTGCTACTTCAAAAGAAAGAAAGAAGAAAGATTCTTCAGTGACGATAACTTGCCTAATGCATTCTCTGAATAGAAGACCAGTTGGCTGGGCCAGATTAGTGCTGGGACATGTGTTTGAGATGCAGCTACACAATCAATAGGGTGCTAATTGTGTATCTCAAGCACATTGACATCTTTTGCTATCTAGAAAGTCAATAATCAACTGGGTTAGCTTGTGACTCTTCATTAAATGCCATTTTGAAAAGACAGCACGAAACCACAAAGCTTAAAAATAAAGATTAGCCTGATAATTAGACAGAATAATACATTTTATCTACTGCAAACCCTGACTACAGTGCATTTAAATAGTAGCAACAGTACCGTAGGCTAACAATCTGAACAGAATCAACATTCTAAGGCCCCTCTGGTGACCATTGTTTATTACAGCCTACTAGACATGCGTGTTTGACAGAGTAAACAACATGCAGATTTTGCTATTCTTAGAGCACCATCATGCCAGCCTTTATAATGGCTACATTTAGGACTGAAATAAGTTAATTTCAGTGGAATTGCATCAGTGTATTCAATCGCACAAGCAGGTACAGCTGGCTGTTCAACTCTGTTGAAAAATCTTCATTGAGCAAGTGCAGTTTGAGAAGTGGAAGGTCCAGAATGGAGGAAAGTATCATATTAGCTGTATTGCACCATGCAATTTTATATAACTTTGCCCTGACATCGTATAAACTGCTCTATGAAAGAGATGCAGCATAACCTACAGTCAGACGGAGTGCTATTAACTTATTGTCCATTTAGCAAACAAGAGCCCATGTTTTAATATTTGTTGTGTACAAGGTCAAATATTGGTCTATTGTTTGTAAATGAACATGAACCAGAGTATTATCAGAAGGTACATGCACATCCATAAAATCTTCTGCAGGTTCTCGCTAACAATAAACTGCACATAAAGACAAACTAAGATACCTTGTCATGGACTTCAGATCAAGTGTTGATGAAACATAAAGGGTCAAGGGGTCACCAGATTTAGTAGGTCACATTCTGTGGGGACCACAAGTATCCATATAATATTGTGCATGGAATATCTCTAAATCCACAGTGAGGGATGGCAAAGCAGCTGTTTAAACTTTGACAGTAGATAGAAAGCAGCTGCTTTGACTCAGGTGTAGCTGCAGCTGCATTCCTAATATCACAGCTGTTATATCTGAGTATTGCTTTTGAATTTAAAGAAAGTTGTGTGGAATGAGTTTACTGCTCCTTGATTTTGGAGGGGTCAAAATCTGAGGCCCCCTTGACTGGCCCTGAATAGTTCCAAAATGGGTCTAGCTTTAATGGACAACATAGATTACCAGCACAGATAGTTCTTTAACAACAACTTCAGCGAGCCATGACTTTGCTACAAACAACCATTATCCAGGCAATGATACACTCATTTGATCTTTGTCTTTTTATAGAGCAAATGTCATAATTTGTTTTGGCTACAATCCTCTGATTGGTGAATCAGTAATGGTAATCTGAGTGTTGTGCATTGTTACTGAGGGCACACTAATCTTTGGGACGGTTGTACTCAGTTGGGTAGTACTCTCAAATCAGACCAAAAATACAGAAGTCCATTATCTATGCAATAAAGGGCTAATGACCCAACAACAGGAATATATTTGCCAGGGCGCCCATCTCCTTGAAAGGGCCAAAGGATAAGGAGTCATTAAAGCAGTGTTATCTGGTCGAGATAGCATTGGCATGTCTGTAAAGATCATTATTTTTGCCCCTGGAGCTGTTTGGTAAAGGAGAGCAGGGCTAACTGCACACCCAGCGCTAACTCCAGGGTCAGCTGTAACACAGGGATGAAGACGCTAACGATACGCAGCCTGGCAGCTAATGCTTTTTCTAAATGCTCTTAATGACTGCGGACCCCAGTGTGGGAGAGCTCGGCATTTCTGTTTTTCTTTGTGCTGAGTTTTTCATTTCATCTTTACTTTTATCAGGGTTTCTTCTACTTTGATGTATTTTTTCTACCCTTTTTTCGGGTGAAGGGAGGGGAGTGCACATCTCATTGAAGGCCAAATGAGCTGTGAATGGCTGATATTGTAATAAAGACTCTTAAATAAAACAGTCTTGCAGTATTGTGCCTCCCAGTTCAACCTTCCCTTTGGTAAAGCTGAGTGTTTATGTGAAGGACTACTCCAAATATCAGGCAGACGCGAGAGAGCAAGAGGAGGCTGATTCAAGCTCAGATGTAACTTCCTCAAGTGAGCTACTTGTAGAGGTAATGTGTTAAAGTAAACGTAAAAAAACTAACTCTATTTTCCAGAACATGTAAACCCAGCTGGCCCACAGGTTCAAACCCAGAATCTTCTTGCTGTGAGGCAATTGGGTGAATTAATCCTTTAAGTCTAGGGAGAAGAAAATCTAATATTTTTTATCTCAAACTGTATATTACTGTATGTAGCGAATATGAAACTATCAATACAATTTTTTTGCAGGTGAAAATTATTCTTGAGGTAGAGCTTTAAATGGTATTTGCAGATGAAAGGCTAATTTAACATTTTAAGCACAAGGCTGAGCAAAGGGTTTCTTATTTTTATGTTATAGTATACCCTTAAGTTAGAATGTTTTTGTGTTTTTCTGCAATAGTAAATCTGATCCAGTTAAAAAACTAATGAATGCTGCTCTCAGAATGCAGGGTTCATTGTGGTTCCTAGAGTCTCTAAAAGTAGAATGGGAGCTAGAGCTTTCAGCTATCAAGCTCCTCTTATGTGGAACCAGCTTCCAGTTTGTTTACGGGAGGCAGACACCCTCCTCACATTCAAGAAATGGCTTAAGACTTTCCTCTTTGATAAAGCTTATAGTAGGGCTGACTCAGGTGACCCCTGAGGCACCCCTTAGTTATGCTGCTATAGGCCTAGGCTGCCGGGAGACTCGTAGGATGCACTGCGTTCCTCTCTCTCCTCTCCATTTTTACACACCCATATCCCATTAATGCTTGTCACTAATTCACCTTCTTCCCCTGCTGTGCTTCTCTCGTCCCCCTCTCTCTCTCTCTCTCTCTCTCCTAAAGATTTCTGCAGGTATTTCTGCCTCCGGCGCTGTGGAGTCTGGATCTGTGGTTGATCCTGCTGCCCTTGTGTTCCTGCTCAACCGCCAATGTTGCTATTATTGTTATACTGTACTACTGTATGTTCTCCTTCCTCCTGCTCTCTCTCTCCTGCACCCCTTTCTTTTCAACCCACACGGTCGAGGCAGATGAGCGCCCACCTAGAGCCTGGTTCTGCTCGAGGTTTCTACCTATTGAAAGGGAGTTTTTTCTTTCCGTTGTCGCCTAGTGCTGCTCATGGTGGGAACGTTGGGTCTTTGTGTATGTGGAAGTTGGTCTCAACCGGCTCCATGTAATTGAGTGCCCTGAGATAACTTTGTTATGATATGGCGCTCTATAAATAAAATTGAATTGAATTGAATTGAATTAGTTGATGTTTGAGCTTTATATAGTAATAACTGAAACATCAAGTAAAAACTCCGTCCATCAACAGACAGGTGTCCTTAAACAGGATTCTCAATCCTTTATTTGTAACATGTAACAGAATCCTGGTGCGCAGTGCGTGTAAAGACATCTGTAACTTGCACTGACTGAACTGTTGTTGTCCTGCAGCGGCGGATGCTGTAGCTGCTGTAAGACCCACAATAGACAACATGTCACCATAATCCCAGCTACAAAAGAGCTAAGAATAGAAGCCAAGTGGATACTGGAGATGGAGATGAACAATGGTGAAGGAGAGTGAAAATACACCTTCAATAGGGACAATGGTGTATTTTAAGCCTTGACAAGACTTTGACATCCCTATTGCTAACCTTTGCTGCTCATCTTAATGGCCCTTACAGATTTGTAGCCTCCAGTCACCCTTAGGCCCTCTTGTGATTAAATAACAGATCTGATGACTGTACAATGGCTGGTTGCTGCCTGTTCTCAGTGTTAACGTCAGTTGTTGGCATGCTTGTATTCTGCCTGTGTGTATAATGGTTGTTAGCGTGACAGTTGAAAACTCTTGCTTGTTAAGCAACAAAAAGAAACTTTAAGGTTCAACATGTACAACAACTGATACATATGCCTCAGCCAGCAGACTTGGCTGATTGTAGGATCTAAAATTATTTCTGACCCCTTTGGACCCTTAACAAATGACTCCCTAGGCATCAGGGGCAGCAGTCATATCCGATGTGCCTCTCTGTCCATGCGAGACACATGTGCTACAACTTAAGTTGGGGAATAAATCATCCTGTATGAGGGAAATAAGGAGGATTTCACATTAACCCCTGAATGCCTTGTACTCACATGGGATCTCCCTCTGGCTACAGGGATAAATAACATCGAGGGAGCCCTATAAACTCTTACACAGCCAAGGATTTATTCTTCTTGAATTCTGCCTGCTGAATGGTAACGAGATCAGCCGTTTT
The DNA here is from genome assembly GCA_036023655.1 of Nannoperca australis. NCBI lineage: Eukaryota > Metazoa > Chordata > Actinopteri > Centrarchiformes > Percichthyidae > Nannoperca > Nannoperca australis. The sequence continues at coordinate 8,934 of JAVQJD010004951.1, forward strand.
GCAGGGTATGAGCTAGGTATGAATGTCAAATGATGTCAGTGTAGCGGACAACAATGCAAACCGCAAAGGGCCTGTGGTGTAATGCCACATTACATGCCACCCCCCTAGTGCCGCATCCTTCAAGATGGGAATCCCTTTTCCACCTAATGGCAATAAATCAGCTGCCAGGGTGGCAGCTCAGAGGTGTCAAATATTGGGCTGAGAGAAAAAAAAAAACTAAATGAAAAGACAAATGATGAAGGAAAGGGAGTGAGCGAGCGTGGACAGTTCAGAATTCACCCAGGTGCAATGTTGGAAAGCTATGAGCCTCCCTTTCCTGGTTGCCTAGGACGTTTGAGCAGAAGATATATGTGACCCTCTGCTTGTAATACCTCGCCACATATATGCTGCTTCTGCACAAAGGTAGGGGGCATGTGAAGTAGCTCTGCATGCCTTTCTGTAATGCTGTTCCATCTGCTGCTGTAACTTTAACTGTGTCCCATCAACCACAGTGCTCAGCAGCCTGTCACTACAGAGACTGCAGCGTTTAAGAGCTGTCACAATGTACACATAGAGCTCAGTGTGCAACTGTAACTCCCTCCTGTCAGTGTCTGCCTGTCACTTTATCAGACACGTACAAAGATACAGTCTGAGGTGCTTTGCAACAGAGGCAAAGTGGAAGGAAGGAAAGGGTAAGGAGTACAGTAGGTGGAAAGAATGAAATTATAAAAAGATGTAAAGAGTGGAAGAAAAGAAGCTAGGAAAAAATAAAATAAGATGGGAAAAGGAAAGCTTGTAGGGAAAAGGCGGCCAAGGAAAAGGGGGGAAGAAAGAAGATATAACTGGACAAGGAAGAAAGAAGGAAAGCCAGGTGAAAGGTAGGTAGGGGGGAAAGAAGTAAGATGAAAAGAAACAAGAGAAGGATGACAGACAGAAAAGAGACAAGAGAAAGAAGGAGAGAAGGGAAGAGCAAAAGAGTACAAAAGATGGAGATGGTAGATTACAAAAAGGACATAGAGGGAAGGAGAGTAAGAGAAGCTGAACAAATATTTGAAAAAGAAGAGTGAGGGGAATATGAAAAAAGGAAGGAAAGAGTGGGAGAAAGAGGATATAAATAAAAGAGCGAGGTTGTAGGAATGTAAGAAAGAAGGGATTACATTTTTTTGTGAGCAGGTATTGTTGCATTGCTAACCCAGGCTTTGTTTATCTTCACTGATTTAATCGATTAATAGCCTGCAAACATGTACATCTCCCTCTCTGTGTGTTAGTTTGTATAGAAGAATCCTCATCTTCCCTCCCTCTTGTTTGATTGGAGCAAGTTGAGCAAGTGAGCACTGCCGCTCAGACTAACAGCTTCTGGCATCTCCAGACAGGAATTCATTCTCGCCCCTGTGATCACAGCAGGCTGGGATTTCGACACGGAGGGAGCAACAAAGAAGCATGTTATTATTATTTTTGTAGACGCAGAGTTCTGGGCCTCCCCATCCCTGTGTGCAGCGGGTTAGGGTTGTACGCACACTATCTTGAATGTTTTTGGTCTTGAGCACCTCTGTGTCAAATCATCCAGAGAGAAAAAACACACAGTTTCAGATCATACATCAGTATCAACTTGAGGAGGATCAGCTATCTGAGCCTTTTAGTTCTCCCAGGTGGTGCCATACAGCCAATATATCTGACTGCTAACACTACATTCCAAGCAGACCTCCATACAGCTGAGGATGAAACCATGGGACATAAACATTAAAGCCACGTATGAGGTGTGTGTGGCCTGGCTCGCTTTCACACCCCACACAGCCGTCACTGGTTGCTAAGCCGGGAAGGTGACCATGAACTAATAACAGCATTCAGCCTCATACAAACATACACATGAACATCCCAGGTGGGTCACAGCTGTTGAATGAACCGCTCCACAGTTGCTCTAAAAATACCCAGTTGACACAGGGAGGAAAACAAAAACGCAAATTAATGAAGCCCCTTCTGTCTTGATTTAGTGCTGCCAGCCTCTGCAGGAGTTTTCACATCCTGTGAGATTTCATTCAGAGAATATCTCAACATTCTTTGTTTTCCTTTTTTCCAAACCATTTCTCAACATTATGAGCTGAGCTGCTCCTGCTGTGAGCAATGAGATGAGGCCCTGCAGGCCCGTGGCACCCCTTGTTCATTGCTCATATAACCATCCATGCAGCTGGTATCTCAACATCCCAGAGAGCTCTCGCTGGTTTTATGAACATCAGGAATGGGAGGTTGTATGAGGGTAAAATGGGGGAGGTGGAATTAATGGTTTTTCAACCATACCTTGAGATTTTCCACTGTGGGAACACATGGTGGGCTTAGCTGTAATACAGCGTAATGAGATCTGAGAAGGACCCTTGAGTGTGAAGGGGCTGTCCACACTGCAGGCTGCCTTTATGGGCTGCTAGAAAGACAAGATCAGGCTGGCACCGCAGGTCAACAAGTGGAAGACGTGTGGGTGTGTGAATGTATGTGTGTGTCCACCTACATCCAGTGTGTGGGAGGCTGGAACATCCCATCCTTAATTAAAACAGCATCCCCTCCTTTTTGGTTACAGGTGGGAAAATGTTGCACCTTTTCCGCTCTGTATTAAACACCAATAAAGCAGCCTTTAACTTGTATGTGCCACACACACACACACATACACACAGACCGGCACAAAGGCATACAAATAATGTATACACATATGCATGCCCACCCCTCCCCCATCCGCCACACACACAGACACAAAAAAAGCCAACAGCAGAGCTCCTTGATCAGAATCGCTACTACGTGCTGGAGGGTCTTTACTTGGTTATGGAGAGAGTTGGAATACACACATAAACACACACCCACTCACAAGGACATTAAAGCCTGGAGCTCAGTGATAATTAGAGGTCATTCCAGTGACAGCTGGCACAGGGCATTCCACAGGGCTGCAGCTAGAGGAGGGGAATCAAACATAAAACAGCAATTGCTCTCTGAAGATGGAGAATGCTGAGAAATCGCTGCAAAGTAAGTAAGAATCTTGCGCCATCCTAAATGGCTTTCTAAAGAGAATCTTCAGTGTAACAAGTGTGGTATGCTGTAAAATCTCTTGTCAATGTGCAACTTCATTTACTTTCTGGCAAGAAATAGAATGGAGGGCGGGGGGAGAAAATGCCATGATTGCTATCTGCTTGTTTGTTAAAGCATCCTTTCCGGGTGTATTTGAATAATGAGGAACACTAAGACTTTGGTCTGTGGGATGTTCAGGTTCCAACATACAGTAAACGTACAGGATATTTAACTTATATGTATCATGGCAAACAGACAAGTCTGACAGGATATTTAAAGCTGGTCCCAATCCATGATAAACATTAATCACATCTGCTCTCTAAATAGGAGGGTGTGTCAATTTCTCTCACAGACAAACAATGGCCTTCTAAGTGGAGTGTAGCCTGTAAAACGTGAATGCCTTTTCAACAGGTCATCCATTGGCACTTAGTTTTATAGTCTTTTTCCTGTTACAGATTTTCACAGCTAATTCCTGTCTACTTCAGTACACCTCTATTGTGCTCCCTTGTATTAAGTCCTCACAATGAGTATTGACGCATCAGAGGCCTGTTAGTATTTCTGTTGCATGCTGAGATTAGCAATATAAGTGAGAAAAATGGTTATGTGCAAGAATTGTTCCAAAGAGGATATCCATCCAAATTAAACCGGACTTGCGAGAACTGGACACCAGTTTGAAATAAACCCATAAGATTATGATATTTAAGACTTGTGAGTTGCATTGAAAACCCTAATTTTTGGCCACTTGGGAGCAGTGAAAACAAGCTGCAAACTCATTACTGATATATTATTGCCTTATAAAGTTAAAATGGAGAAACTGTTGGCAAACAAACACTTATTCACACAGGGAGCAACATCAGTTCATTTGTAGCCGTGTTTCTGGCCACATGTTGCAGTAAATCCAATATTCACTCTTTGTTTAGCTCTGTGTTTGGTCTCCACCAAGTAGTCATGTATTACATGTATTAACGGCATTCTTCAAATTCTTTGAGGGTTTTTTTTGTGCCTCATGTCAGTTTGGCATTTTTGAGCAGTAGAAGTCATTCAGTGTCTTTGGTCAGTGTTGGCCTGACTCATCACACACATCTTAAATTTTGTTTAAATGTCCTTTGAGTTTGAGTATTAGGCTGGGTCAGCATCAGATTTGCACTGTAATTCCAAGAGATCATGAACACTGAGCGTCATGGAAACCTTGTAAATATTTTAGGAACATTTCTGGCTTTTTTTTTTTCACTTAGAAATGCAGCCAACTCAGATTGGAGTTTGAACTGGAAAAATTATAGCTATTGGTACAATTTGCATTTTTTAAACTGCAGTCAGTTTAAGGGTCTTATAAAGGTATTCATTTCAAAATATTAGATTTTATGGTGGGAGCTCAGATTTTGTGATTAATTATGATTTATTTAAAAAATGTATTCTTATGTTTCTAGTTTTTTGACAGGAAATGTTCTGCAAAGCCCTAAACTATCTTATTAAGTCAGTGTGGAAAGCTCTTTCCCTTTGCAGTGAGTACTGAACATAGTGCCCTTAATGGTAAGCAAGGCATTTAACCCCAAGACTGCTTACTGGGCAGCTAGATGAAAGTGAAGCAGTACAGTACAAAAGAGCCTGTGTGCTCAGAATAGACCAACCTTGATAAATAAAGGTTAAAATGATCAGGAACAGGTTTTAGTCTTTTAGGAAAGCTATGAGGGGTCCACCCCCAACCCCCAACACCATTTATGAGAATTATATTCAAGTTACAGCATTATTAGTCCCGAGTCCCAAGATATATGAGTGCACCCCTCTGAAAAAAGAAAAGAACTACAGGTTATGGGGAGCAAAACTTACAATCTGTAAAAACGGTTTACCTCTAGCCTACTTCAGAGCCAGACATTTTCCACCCCTTAGCATCTCTGCTTTTAAATATGGTCCCTCTGAAGCTGTTCTCCAAGATTTTTTTTCTTCCATTTGTATTTTCCTCTTTAACAGAAAGAAGTATAACCTGACATGGCGTTTGGGGTACCAGCAGCAGGAAAGAGAAGAGGTCATGTCTGGATGTGACCTGCAGCAGTGGCTGAGATATAGACCAGATCTGCCATCATGTAGTCAAAAACGGGTGTGGTGTCCCTCTCTCAAACCCCAAGTGATTGAGGGAGCAGAGAAGCAGTTTGAGTCTCTTTTCTTTCTCAAGATGGTAATGAAATCTGTCCTCATGTCCCCTCGGACACTTCTTGATCTCCTTCTTGATCTTTTCGTCACGGAGATCAAGAAGATTTTGGGACCACTTAATGAGTGGTCCCAAAATCCACTGGTGGTTTGCCCTAGTGGCCTAGAGGTTAAGACAATGAACCACAATGTCCCAGTATTGCATCTGGCTGGGAAACTTTGTCACATCTTTCTCTCCCCTAATTTTGTGTAATCTCGCTACTGTCACTGTCAAATAAAAGCATAAAATGTAGCAAAATACATTGTGCTCACAGTACGGAATGGGTTGATTCATTTGGCTGAGAAGGCTATATAAATTTAAGGGAAAACTATTCAAACTATTCTTTAATTGATACATGGTTTGGTCTTTTGTTTGCAGGAGATAAATCAGACAGCTTGCTGTAGTGAACTAGCAGGGACAATTATCCATGCTGTGAAAGGAGGTAAAGTTGCTAGCCTTTAGGAGGCACACTGGATTAATGCCAGGTATGAAAGGATTCCTGTCACCAATAGGTACACTTAGTCACCTTCCACTTACCACTAACAGAGAATAATTTCACTAGTTTCAGAGGAGAATATTAGTGTTTTGTGTCCATTTGCTGAAAACATTTCCAACCTTAGAGTAAAATCAAACAAATAACAACAGAAACATGTCACATGTGTCCCCTGGCCACTGTGTCTGCCTTTGACAGAATGTGATGGGCAAATTATTCCAGGAGGAGCTCTGTGGGCTGCTGTGTTCCTGCTGCATCTGTCCACACAGAGCAACAAGCTGCACTCGCAGTCAGGGAGCTTTAAATCACAGGGTTTTTTTGGGGGCTGAGCTGTGTCCTCCTTCAGAGCAGGCCATGTACATTTGGACAGGGATGAATCAGACTATTATTAATTATCCATGAGACAGGTCAGCGGCGCCATAAATAACCATGGACTGACAGACAGATTTTAACCAGAAAAACAGGCAGGGTTTTGGGGTACTGAAGGGTACATGGTAGAAATTGGATTATAAGGATATTACTACAGTGAAACACTGTCTTTTTTCATGATTCCTGCTTAGACTATAATAAGTGGGGAATGTCAAGAGAGTCGCAAAATAAATGTCTTACCCTAATAATTTTCTCTAGTCTGTTAGTCTGTGGTTTCTGCCTGTATTAAAAATGATACCAGAGAATAGAGACATATTATTTTCAAAAGCTTTTTACACTAGGCATTTAAAAAAAAATAATCTTGTACTTTTTACTAAATTCTAAACCTTAATTTTAACTTCCATCAAAGGGCTGACTTTAATACAGCTCTCTTAGAATATAGATTGGTCAAATATATGAAACCACTTGCTTGTTTTGAATTTTTAGCTGGAATTTGATTTAGGTATGCTTCAAAAAATAACTGCTAAAAAGCAGCCATTAATTTTGAAAACTAACAACGTCTTAGTGTTGTTGCTCCAAACCACCCCTGGGCCCACTCTGGTTTTGTTTTCCCCACCCACCAAGGCAAACAGAAGGAGTGTGGGACATCAAACAGCCACGATGCCGTCAGGGCACCCAGGGGCCAAAGCTTATCTGAGTTCAGGCAGGCAACATTACACCTATACAAATCACCTCCTGATTATATCCATCTTTGCTTTCTCCATGCTAGCTGTCAATCATGTTCTAAAAAAGTTGTGATGAGTGTGAGGTCAATATATCCATAAAGCAGTGAAGGTATCAGCTCTGAGTGCACGGCACAGTAAGACACAAATAAACCCAGATATCCATTTGTTGACTTAGTTCAGGCTATGATTTGTATGCCTGCTTATGGTCAGCACAAGTCAAATATGAGGTGAGTATATTTTGAATTCCCAACCTCCATTTCAATAGCCCCTGAGCTGTGACAGGGCTTTCTGCTGCACATACAGTGCTAGGAGTCAAATAAACAAATGCTTCCATCCTTTTTGCCTCAAGGTGCTCATCGTTATACATATTTAGCGAGGAACGATTGCAATTTTTATAAGCATAAGAGGAGAAAGCCTGTTAGCCCCCTCATGTCAAAACATTTATATAGCATGTAAAAAAGCCTGCGGTTTCACCAGCGGTAAGGGGAGAAAGAGTTTACTTTTATTTTAGTCTTCAGCCACACTGCCTCGGTCCTTCCACAGCAGGACAGTGGGAGCATTTAGCGGAAGAGTTGAGCGTCTTAGTCATTCGTCTGGTTGCATGTGTGTGTGGTGGGATGATTCATACTCAGGAGGAGAGAAGATGAAACACCTGCATAATGATATCCTTGTGCCATCTTGCTTGTTGATTGAATTCACCATGCAGGTCAAGGTTTGGTAAAGTGAAGTAAGGTAAAATGTCTGAAAAGCAAAAACATGACTAGCAGGAGAAGTCATACCTGTGCACAACCAGTGGTGGAAAAATACTCACTTCTTTTACATCCAGCAGTTATGGAGCAACATGATCATTCATTTGGAGTCATGTTTTTGAACTGATGAATGTAAGTCTGATGTCCGCTCTGTTTTAGCTCTGTTGTTGGTATCTACCAGCTCCTAAGCAAAATAGCTGCTAAATTCCCCATTGTGTTCACCAGCTAATCTCTAACTGTGTCTGTCTGCTGTTTGCTGTTTGCTGTTGAGCAGCAGCACTGAGTGTACAGTGGGTTTTTTAGAGCTTTTTCACTGAAAACAGCTTCCTGCTTCAGCCAAAAACAATGCACTGAGAGCAATGATCCAAACAGTAAACTTACAGCCTGGACAGCAAAACAATGAGCTGAAAGTCACAATTAAGCTCCAAAAGCTGATGGGTGCTTCAAATTCATAGCAATAGATATTGATTATAGCAGCTTTAAGTAAAGGTAGTAATACCACAACATTATAAAAAGGCTCTGTTATAAGAAAATAAATGCTTAAGTAGAGTACCTGAGTAACTATACTTAATTACATTCTACCACTGGCACATGCACAGCTTCCCTGTGAAATTTTGAATTATCACCAATATATTGTGAAATGACTTTAACATAATCATTTTTAGCCTTTAATTGAGTCCTAAAACATAATTTCCTTGAAACAAGCCCCCATTGATTGAGATTATTTCACCTAATTCCAACAACATCAAAGTTAATTAAAGAATTTAATAGAGCTGTAGTTTTCTTGACACCCGACTGCCTAAATTTGATGGATGTGGATGTGTTTTGCAGTGTTGTTCACAGCCGTCTTAAACATCCCAGAAACCAGCTGATTACTCCAAAGAGCAATGGCATTTCTTTGTTATGAAAATATATTTTTTATTACATTTCTGAGGTGGTTTTTCAAAGATCTACTGATTCCGACCTCTCTCTTCCATCCGTTCCCACAACTAGAGGTGAGAATAATTAGTTTGTGAAAGGAAATGATAGATTGTTTGAGGCAGTCTGAACCACAAGTTAGCTAAAATGATGTCTACATTCCTGTGAAATCAAGCTGTCAGTACTTGGACGACTATATTTCTGTTTATTTTCAGTGTGAGATGAGCTTAAAATGTTTAGAACATACTACCTCAAATGCCTTTTGTTGCACAATTGATTGACAACTGTTTATAGAATGCAAACTATAACCAAATGAGATTACTGGGTTTCAGCTGAGTGTGAAGTTTGTTGCACAGCAATTCTTTTGTGGGATGAATTGCGCTAATTATGAAAGATCTCGTTTAAACAGCTATCCGTCAGGATACCGACAGCTCGTGCATGTTTTTGGGACCAATGCAAGCTTAATTGCTAGTAAATGAGTACAAGATTTTGGAATTGTTTTTATTCTGTGTGGCAGAGCTATACATGATTCATGGATCATCATTCCTCCAAGACTCAGAACACACTGTAAAAACAAAGCTGGGCATTTTGGTCTTAGTGATTCAATAACTACGTGTCATTTTCTAATATTTACAACCCCTGTTTTCTTTCTGCAATTTTCTTTGCAGTCTTTCTTTTGCATCAAGTTTGGATCATCCGTTCGGGATGTCAGCAGCTTGGCTGGTCAGATAAATAGTTTTGAGGAAAGAATAATGAGCAGAGAAGAAACACAGTAGCTCAGTTCTGGTGGCTATTAGCCAACAGCTCAACAGCGGTCACTCTGACAGGCTGTTTACCCAGTTATGATGTTAGTCAGAGGAAAGCATCTCAGCATTAAAATTAGACCTTTTACAACAGCACATGGAAAAAGTGAAGGAAAATGGAAAACAGACAAAGCCCCTCCAAATAAACAGGAACAACTGCTGAGTAGAATCTGTTCTGTTCCTTTGGTTCGAGTTGGAGTCTGATTGTACAACAGAAGGTCACACCAGAGCTGGCTGGCACTGTGTTATATGAGCATGCAAGATGTTTAGCCAAAGATAATGAACCTGAACAGATAAAGCCCAAGACGTTTACTATTGTGTCTGTTCCATTTGTCTTTGTTCTGTGGAAAGGGATTGAACATTGACGCCAAACTGGATTTTTGGAGCTGTTAAATGTCTACGAAGACAAAGATTTTTGAAATGTGATGCTCTGTCCTTCTTCAAAGAGCAGACCCCACAGTTTCATGCATCCGTGATTTTAATATCTTAGGATGGTGGTTTATTGTAATTAGTAGTGTCTTTTTTTCAGTCTTTATATTATTAACAGATTCAGTTTGAGTTAGTTAGGCCCAAAAGAAGATGTCAGAAACAAAGCATTTGTGTGAGAACCGCAGAATTATCCGAATCAAGGACACTGAAAAGCTGCATGTTTACCATGTGCTGGCAGCCATTTTGGGTCAAACTCCAGAGCTGTGACCCAAAAGCACACTTAGTACTAATACTGTAAAGTATAAAGTATGTGCTAATGTTCAAGTATACTCTTTTGGTAGCTTGTATATAAGAAATGTACAGAGATGTCTTACCATTGTCCATAGTCTGTTTAAATGTTTTCCAGCTGTGAGTAGCCCCTTCATTTTTGTTGTGCATTGCATTGTGGGACAATAGACTCCATCAACCCCACTTTGAAAATAAGTATATTCAGTATACTCAATAACATGCTTGAGGATACTCGTTTTCTTTTTGTTATTCTGTTTTCAATTTTTTCCTTATTTCATTATTTTACCACATTTTTATTGTTCTGCTCTGTTTTAATACTTTTTGTTTAGAAACTGATATGTTGCTTTTCTAAAACAGCTTTGTAGATTATTATAAAATTAGAATTCTGATAGGATAGACCGACTTGTTAGCAGATTTCTATGCTCTTTTGCATGAGTCACAGTGTATCTGTTTTCCAACAATGTGTTACAGATTTCAATGTGTCTGCGTATAAGCCATCTTCAAAGCACACAATGAAAAGCAGTTAGAGTGATTTGCTTTGCCCACTTTCACAGAACATCAAACCAAAGCCTCAATTACTGCAGTTAATCTGTTTCCTGTAAAGTCATGGTAAGAAATGGGGATGAAGAACACTTAATGGAGTCATGTCTTGTTGAGAGCTTACACAGCTCCTGAATGGGACTAGATAAACCCATATGGCTCTCTCACTTTGCTTCATTGGGATCCATTGTGAAGAGGATTCTTTGCCTACCAACAGCAGGGGATGTTTTCCTGCAGCAGGGGCACAGGGGCGGGTAGGAGTGGCTGCAAATGTAATCCACAGTAGTTGAGAGCTCAGATTGAGTCTAAACTGATAAGACTGTCTTGGGGCTAACGACAGGCCACAGCAGGTACCTGACCCATCCATTTCCCTCAATAAAGCCTAATTTACAGCCTAGTCCCCTGAGGCTTCCAAGAAAAAGTCAGCCTAAGTCAGGCCAAGCCTGCTGAGGGTCACAGCCACTGAGAAGAAACAGAGACTCAAGAGATGCCTGACTGCCTGCCTGTCGGTCATCTATCTGTCTCTCTGTAAATGACACCTGTAACATGTGCCACTCCGCCGAGTCTTGTGGCCCTGATGGTCAAGGTACAAATGAGACATGAGGTGCTCCAGGGGTCAAGGAGGGAGGTCAGGAGGCTGTATTGATGTAGCTGCCCCCTGACCTTAAGTCTCTAGAGGAGGGCGGGGTGCCATTCAGCTTCTGGCAGCATGTGTCCACAGCCTGACCTGAAACCATGGTCCTGTAATGGCCAAAGTTCTTCAACAGGCAACTCCTCACTGTCCGTCAAGGCACAAGGAGTCTCCTATTCACGTTCCTCTGAATGATACTCCACTAAGGACATGACATATCTCTTTTAGTATCTTTTTCCTTTAGAACAAAGTAAACTACAGCTGTGGCTGCAGACTTTTAAGAAGCAAGGGCAGCTGAAAGAAAACAAAAATGGCAGGCTTTTGACTTTGACGAACCAGAGAGGAAATACCACAGTTTGATTAAGTGGCACCGTTCCTTCGGGATATTAGGTGGTTGCCTAAAGTCAGCCTTGTCTTTTCTTAAAAAACTTAGCTAGTTGAATCATTTTGCTCTCTCTAAAGTCAACACTCATGACTGAAATAATAAATAACACACATTCTTTACTATGTAACATGTATTGTCCCTTTAGGCAAAATATATCAGAAGGTATAAAATATACAAATGATAATTTCCTTAAAAACTTCGAAACCAATAGCAATCATTTCTTTAGAAGATGCAATTTGGAGTTTTGGGGGAAAATAGTTTGTTTCATTCCCGCTTGCATATGCCTCTTATTAAGCAGGATATCTAAAACACAACCATAGAGTTTTAATAAAATTTGGTGAGAAATTAGGTCATGTGCTAAGATATGTGTGATCAGACTTAGTTTTGCTGATCTAGACCCAGTTGTGCATTCAGGACATCTGTAGCCATGTTTTCAGTAAGGCTATAGGCATAGCAATGTCAGTCTCTCAGCCTGTCCACCACAGAAATATCTTGATGACTATTGGATAGATTACCATAAAATTTGCTACAGATGTTGAAGTTCCCTAGTGGATAGATTCTATTGACTTTGACATTCATAGTTCCCAGAGGATACACTCTGCTGAATTTGTTGATCACATCTAGCAACATTACTGGTCTTTATTGAAACATCTCAACAATTATCAGATTGCCATGAAAATGTGTGCCTCCCTTGGGATGAATTATAATGTAATCTAGCCCATCACCAGGTCAAAATTTCGATTTATCCAACACTTTGGTTTATGACCAACTACCTACATTGATGACATTCCCATCAGCCTCAGCTGTACTTTGTGTTTAGTGTATGTGGTAATAAACTAAACTAAGATGGTGAACATGGTATGGTGGAGTATATTTTGTTGCTGATCAATGCAGTTAAAAACAATTCAGAATATATTATATTATTACACTCAATTTAGAGGAAGTGCAGCCTTGACAGAGAGATGCCATGCTCTAGTTTCAGCTCGGTATGCAGTCTGTCAACACTGTGGCAACGTGACAATAACATGATGAAAATATAACGTATCATTGCTCTGAAAAATAAACAGAGAAAAAAACACACACTCCACCATTACACAAATGTTCACAGGCAAACGATGCCAGTCAGACTGGAGTCCTCTCAAATACTTGTATGCTCTGACAGACACTTGTATCATGGATGAACCAACATTCTACCTAGGATGTGATTTATGACACGTCATTTGGAGCTTACAATTAGGACCCATAAATTTGCTTTAAAACACAGAGTTTTTGTATCTCTGCACTGTTTAGCGGCACACACTGAGCCTGGGGCAGCAGATCTGAACACTCTGACAGCCACAGTTACCCCACAGAGACACTAGATAGCACGCAGCACAACACACCAGAACAGCGCGATGACCTCCTGCCTCGTCTATCAGGAGGATCAAGTCACTACAGCTCTGGGGAAGAATCACACTTAGAGAGTGAGGGAATGTCCGCCACGGTGGGCATTGTCAGCCAAGCAAGGACGTGGAACTCACACATTTTTGATTTTGCAATCATGGGAAACCACTTTCTCATACGTACTGATGATGGATTTTACGATTTGAGTTTATATGGTTGATGTTCCTTCACATTCCTTCACAAGGGACCAGTTAAACTTTTTGTAAAAACTCCCAGTTTATATAAGCTAAATTCTAGTGGTCTCTCCTGACCAGCATTGCCTCCTCCCCTGTTTTTTTCCCCAGATTCTCAGTACACCTTACAGAATATATAAAGAGAGGAATAAAAGGAGAGGAAGGAGACAGAGAAACGGGGATGGATCTAATCCATTAGAGATAGCAGAGCTGAGTCGTAGCTTTGAAACACAGGCACACAGGCTGGATCCAAGTTGGATCGGGTGGATTTTGACTTGCCAGTTTGGCTAGCTCACAGCTTTGGACTGCGTTCAGGAGGAAAAAAACACACACACGAAGAACCATAGACGATTAAAGATCACTGACATGTTTGAGCTTTCTGTCTGATGTAGTTAAACACCTGCTGGTTTTAGTGCTTCTTTGTTTGGTGAGTGAAGGATCGCCGGCATGTGACCCTCTCTTCTGATCAGACCAAGCTAAACAAATCATCCCTAAATGTCCGTTCTGGGTGTTCTGGCTCACAGGGACCAACAGTTCTCTCCTAATAAGTCATATAACAGATGGAAAGTCATGAAAAGGCTTCAACACAAAAGTGAAAGCAAATTAGCGAGGTTTTAAAGTTGCACCGGCAAAAGATTTCACTGCAAAACATGCCCTATCTGTGTTTGTATGAAACTGCAACATCAGGTGAGACGCTACACTGGTGACCAAATGAAATCTCAGAGAGTGGTCCTTTCAGCTGTGGTTATTACTGCTCATGCTAACTACACATTTCCTCTCATATTTATTACAAAGAAACCACTGTTAAACCACACGAAGCAAAAACGCATCACTTTCCTTGAAACACAGGACTTTTCCCAGGGAAGATTGTTCAGGCATGTTGAATATGTAAAAGGTTTCATGGACAGGATATAGTGTAGGTTGAATTGCTGTATTTTAGCTATAAAAACATTTCAGATTATTACTTTAAAAAAATGCTGTAAATACAATAATGTAAAGCACAGATTGGGATGTCAAATCACACCTGTGATATGCAAAAGTATCTTTCAGTGACAGTATTGCTTGAAGAGGCCCAATAAGCTAAGACACACTGTCCTGCAGAGGAATGTCATGGGGGCAGGGGGCATCAGCCTGGGCCTGCCTGACCTCCACAGCTCGCTCCAGTAGGGCAGATGGGCCTTCACCCCGTAATCCCACCACAACAGGGAGCGACAAGGACAGCTCAGGCAGCTCAGCCTCTGTAAAGGCCAGAAACTCCCTGCAGGGACGGACTCCAATAAAATCTCTTTGTTCCCCAGTGACCGCTACATCTCAGGTCCTCATCAATGCTCTAGTTTGGGGTTTCAAGAGAAACTAAATACCCTGCGGCTGCTTTCTCCTCACGCTCTTTGTTAGCGGACTGAAAAGACTGGAGTGAGTGTGCAGATTTATTAGATGGCTCACAGAGTCCTGAGAGACTGAGTCCATTAAAACAAAGCTGAGTGATGGTCGGAAAGGACTGAAGATATTTCACTGATCACAGACACAGAAAGACTTTTCAATTGGATTTCACTAAGTTCATTGTCTGCATTATTATTATCAGGATTGTTACTTTGCAGCTTATTTTTATGAAAATGAAAATGAAAAATACTCATCACACATTCCCTCAGCCCCTTGGTCATCATGTGTGATGACATGTTCAAACCAACAGTCCCAAACTACAAATCAATATTTAGATTATTATGGAATAGAAGACCAAAAAGATAACAATTGAGTAGAAACAATAAATTATTTTGCTACTTTTGCTTAAAGAATTAGTTAAATTAAATTGATTAAATCAATTATCAAAATAGTTGGGTATTAACTAGCTGGAGATGAACTAACTGACTGATCATTTCATCTGTAATTCATACAAATCCTTTTTTTAAATAAAAATTGTAAAGAATAGTGTATCAAAGTGTTCATATATGCTAAAAAGATCAAGTTTTGTAAAAAGATTCAGTATTCAGTGAATGATGGATTTTTAAAAATAGAAATGCAAGTCTATGAACAGCTTATTTACTGTATGTTGACCTTGACTCAGAGGTCATATGGAGAGGGAATATTATTTAATGTAATACTTCTCGTGCAATATAAATTTGACAAAAGCTATAAAACAAGTCTCTGCTGTGTATCCTGATTGTCAGTCCCAGACAACGACACTGTTATTCCTCCTACCTCAGGTGTTGCACTGCTATTAAAAATCTAATTATTTCTCACAGGTAGAAAGGTTTGTAATCACACATCAGATAGTGTGTGATTACAGAGAAACGTGACTTCATAGTCTGAGGGGTAATCTTAAAGTGGGGGTTTGTTTGTTTCTGTTTCTATGGAGATAAAAGAGTGTTTAGGTATGGCCTTATCAGCTGCATAGTTTGGGAGACAACATGCCACAACCTTCTAATTAGCACTTCCACCTTTTGGAGGCAGAGGAATCTGATTTGACAGCATGAATTATGACAGCATTTGTTCTTCTGCTAAGTACTGCGTGCTATCCTGTAATGATCCTCTGGATGTCTAACCTTTGAATCAACTGTGAAAAATAACTTTGCAAGAATATCCTTGCCTATATTATTCCCATGGGAATACATTTTAGAATGGCGGCTCTTGGTGCCCTATTATGACAGAAAGGACTAAACTCAGGGAATATAGCCTTAAACACTGCCAAATCCCATTTGTTAATGATTCTTCGGATGAATCTGTTTACATCTATTGGATACCTCAGCATGTGAGAGGGGAGAGGCCACCAGGAGAACAATAGAGAGAGTAAATATTTGATCCATCTTTCTTCTTGGCTGTGTCTAGCTGTCATTACAAATAGAGGGTGAGATGCAAAGGATTGCAAGGTTCAAGAGTATAATGACTCATAAACAGCTTGTGTGAGGAATGAAATATGGTTTTAATTGAAGTATAAATGTTTATGACAGTATAAGAAACATCAAAGCCATGACTGAAACTATGTATATAGCTGTGGCTGCTATCAGAGACTGCTAATAATGTTTACTCAAGTTGATGGCCAAATTTTCATTGTTGCATTTTTCAAGCAAACAAACACATCTTTTTGAATGGCTGTCTGTCAGTAAGTAGTGTCTCAACATCCACCTCTCATTATTCAGGCCGGTTTCCATTTGAGGGAAGCACAATTAGAGAAGCCAAGATGGCATCAGACCCCAACCCACAAGCACAGAGAAACGCATTAACTGGAAGCAGCAGTCAGCAGCAACAGTTTCAGGCCCTGATTCAAAGGTTTGTCCCAAAACTAAGTGAACTACAGAAAGGCACGCCTGCAAGTCACAGGCCAAACACAAAAAGCAAATTTGTTGTAGTTACTGCATATGGTTAAATTCAAATCCTCCAATTGTGTGATTTTATTTGTTGCTATTTAGCGGAATTTCGGGAGCAGGACCACACCTCAATTACATTAACCGCCATACATCAGTATAAATTCAATTCAATTCAATTCAATTTTATTTATATAGCGCCATATCATAACAAAGTTATCTCAGGGCACTCAATCACATGGAGCCGGTCGAGACCAACTTCCACACACACAAAG